>MCFE01000485.1:0-67718 GCA_002104905.1 Basidiobolus meristosporus CBS 931.73 | reverse complement strand
ATTGTATTTTTGTCAATACTCATGTGAATTCAAGACAGTTTTCCAATCGAAACATTACACCTACATGAATGTAAGATGAAATGTTGATCTGTCATAGTAAGCATTACAAGTAATGTTGTGGCACCACTTACACATATACATATTACACCATTTTCCCTTTGGTATGACTCACTTTGATGTATATGCTGCCAAGAAATAATGCATAATCATCTGGTTCCCAACTAAACCCCCTGCTGACAGCAGCAGAAGAATGGTTGGACAACAGCTTGCTTTGATATTCAGTACAATATGCAGGGCTACAACCAAAAAAAGCCCTGTGGACATAAGACTTGTTCTGTTGGATAGTCCCACATTGAGCCATGAGTGCCAAATGATGCCATAGTGTGCCAGAGAGGTCAAGTGAGCCTATACTTGGCCACAGAGTGTGAAACATAGCTCTGCATCTTCATGTAAAGCAGCCCCTGTATTTCACCCATTGCACAGGAGAAAATCCATTTTTTGACCTTTTTTTGTGGATCAATGTAGCTCAGGATGTGTAAGAGCACAGTAGAACTGACAATATGCATCTGGTACTCAATACCCATGGCACTCTGAATCTAGCTCCTGTAGCTTGTATCATGTCACAAAAATGAATGGCACTATCTTGGTCCACTGGTACTATCTGGCACTATAAGTGCTTTGTATAGATCTTACTTTAGGGCTAATATTTAAATATAGTGCCAGATAGTACCAGTGGACCAAGATAGTGCCATTCATTTTTGTGACATGATACAAGCTACAGGAGCTAGATTCAGAGTGCCAAGGGTATTGAGTACCAGATGCATATCTTCAATCTGCTGGTGCTCTAATACATCCTGCACAATATTGATCCAAAAAAAAGGTCAAAAAATGGATTTTCTCCAACACAATGGGTGAAACACAGGGGCTGCTTTGCATGAGGATGCAGAGCTATGTTTCACACTCTGTGGCCAGGTGGAGGCTATATTGGCCTCTCTGGCACACTATGGCATCATTTGGTACTCATGGCTCAATGTGGCACTATCCAACGGAACAAGTCTATAGTGCCCACTAAAGGTAATAATACAACACCTCAGGCTCTCAGTCAAGTAGGCAGTTGAAAATCATTGCGGTGTGGTGGTGTATAAGTCCAAAGGGCAAAATACGGCCAACACTTCTCAAGTGTGAATGTGTGTGGGGTGTTCACTGGGTGCGATAACCTCTGGCAAAAGCTTGCTAGGAATACTGGGTCTTTTATCTAATCTAATGTGATGGGGGATAAAGCCTCAAGCTTGTCAAGGGAAAACTATTGAACTACAATCCCCAACTTAGTTGGCGTCTTAACAAAAGTTTATAATGGCTTCGACGTCCTTTGAGATGACAATGTACTAAAGTTTCCAAAGTCAAAACAACTGTAAACTCCACCAACAGGGACTTGATAAGAATGCAGCTTTGACCAATAGTTACAAAGACTGAAAAGTATCTTTGCCTGTACAAGAACAAACTTGGGAAAACAAACAAATATAATAAAATATACCTACTCTGAGTATTCCTCACAAGTAGTGCCTCCAAGGTCAGTTGGCTGTCAGCGCGGTTTCCTGGGAGTGTTGTCAGGTCTGAGTCAGAAAATAGTGGTAATAGGTAGCGGTGATCTCACTAATCAATAAGTCGGAATATTAGAAGAGGGATGATTTATTTTAAGGGATAGCCTCCCTTATATACTTTTTTGCTGCTCAATTTCTTGCTAGAAAATACTTTCCGGAAGTTTCCAGAAGGTAGTAGACAACCAATCATGTCTTTGTGTACTAAAAATAGCGCAAATTCTTGGCGGATTGTTCCATGAGACATAGTAGCACCTAGCCAATCAGGTAGTGGTAACATGAAACCGCTGCGTCATGTGGTTGCCTCTTATGGTAGTGAGATGGGGGAATTATGAAACCAAGATGGTCACGTGACATGGGCACTGTTGGGGTACTTGCCTTATAAGGTAACTATCTTATCTTGGCATCTCGGTAAGGAATAAGAATAGCTTGTGCAATGGGTTAATAGTGACAAATAGTTTGTCAGGTTGCATAGTAATAATCACATAGACAAAAATAGGAAATATTGCAAATTTGGGATGATAATAATATAGGCGGGGTAATCCTTTTTAGGGAAGTGAACGCATAAGAATGAGCACATCTGCCTGTGGGTGTCACTGTGACCCCACTACATCCACCCCCCTCTCAGCTTTGAACTCAGGTCAAAGCAAACTAAATGTGATGTGCGAAATTCCGGTGCTTGAATAACTTAAGTCGGTTTCCTGCCACAGGTGCTCTTAGCGGTGTTCCATCAAGTTCAGACAGGTAGTAGCTTCCATTTCCAATCACCTTAGAGACAATATATGGGCCAGACCACTTATTGTCAAATTTGTGGCTCCACTGCTTGTCTAAAGTGGAATCATAGAGCAGTACTGGATCTCCTTGCAGTAATGGCTTTGGTCTAAGGCTATGTGACTTGTCAAATGGTTCCTTGTTCTGAAGTCTTGTCTCTTTGAGTTTAGCAGCTGCTTGGGTAATATCAAGTTCATGGTGATCAAGCTGTTTAATGCGTGTAGTCAGTAGTTCTTCTGTACTCATTGTAGTTCTCCACTCTAGCGCATTCCAGGATGTTGAGTCAAGCTCTATGGGAAGAATGCAATCATGTCCATAAAGCAATTTGAATGGAGATAGACCTGTGCTGCGTTTTGTAGTGATTCTATCTGCCCAGAGTGCTAGATGAAGTTGTGTAGGCCACTGTAGTGTCATGTTGTTGCAGCTCTTGACTAGGGAGTTAACCAATGGGCCATGGCCTCTTTCAACCATTCCATTGGCCTGTGGGTGATAAGCAGTGGTGAAAGCAATATGAATCTTGTATTGTGAGCAGAGTTCCTGGATCCAATTTGAAGTCATTTCTCCTCGGTCAGCAACAAACTGGCTGATGCAGCCAAATCTGCATATTATATCTTCAAGAATAAATCTCCATATGGTGTGGCTTTTGTTATTGGATAGGGCTCGAGCTTCTACCCACCCACTCAGATCATCTCTGGCAACAACAAGGTACTTCTTGGTTCCAGCAGTTGGCATGTGGACCAGGTCAATGCCAACCTTCTGCCATAGACAAGGTGTGTAGGTTGGATGGAGCGGCTCCTCATATCTCTTGGTTGACCTTCTTTGGCAAATGTCACAAGATTCAACAAAGTGTTGGACATCATGATACATATGCTCCCAGTAGTACCTACTGGAAACAACATTGTAAGTGGCATCTCTGCCTCTATGACCACCGGGTCTTCCTTCATGAAGGCTTGACATAATAGTCAGTTGTTCCTGGGGCTCAACTATAACTCTTCTTGGTGTCTGTCCAGGCTTTACTCGTTTGAAGAGGAGGCCATCTTTTATGTAGAAATGATGGGCCTTCTTCCTGAGCTTTCTGAAATCATGTGGGCTCATTCCTGGTGGCTTCTCTAAGGTTCTCAGATAGTCTTGAATGGTGTTCCACGTAGAGTTGCTGGGCTTCTTCACGTGTAGTTGTCGGATTTCTGCATCAATTATGTCATCAAAGTCAGGGTCCATATCTTCAGACAACTGTGGTCCCTTCCTGGAGAGTGCATCAGCCACAACATTTGTCTTGCCAGGGATATGTCTGACCTCAAAGTCAAACATTTTCAGCCATGCCATCCACCAATTTGTGGCATCATCAGGTAGATCAGGTTTGTTGATCATTCCTATAAGTGGCTTAGCATCTGTCTCCAGGATGAAATGTGTCATGTAGAGTTGTGACTTCAGCTTTCTCAGCATCTTCACAACTCCTAGTAGCTCTCTCTTAATCTGTGAGTATCTTTGTTCTCTAGGAGAGAAGAGGCAGCTCTCATATCTGCAGGCATAGCGGTTACCATCTTCATCATCTTGGCCAAGTAGTGCTCCAGCTCCTACAGGGCTTGCATCCACCGTCAAGATAGGTGGGCATTCAGTGTTCTGATAGTCAAGAGGTCTCAGAACTGGTGGAGATACTAAGGCCTCTTTTAGTAATTGCATGGCTTCTTCTTGCTCTTCTCCCCAGCTAAATGGGGCATTCTTTCTCTGTAGTCGGTAGATTGGTTCTGCTATCTCAGAAAATCTTGGGATCCAGATCCTAAAGAACCCACAAGCTGCCACAAAGCCACGAGCTTGTGTTAGATTTGTGGGGGTAGGCCAGTTGCATATCTTTTGTGTCTTGGAGTCTCCGGGTGAACGACCAAAGGTGTTGCATTTTTGTCCAACAATGGATATCTCTGATACACCAAAGCTGCTTTTCTCACCACTGATGGTGAGTCCAGCTTCTTCAATGGCTCCTAATATGGCATCATTGTCTGAAATATGGTCATAGACAAACTTTCTTACTCCAGGCATAACTTCGGTTGTGTCCCGGAGTTTTGGTCCTTTGATGCCTATGTCATCAACAAAGACAGCAAGTTTCTCAGGTATAAACCGGTAGAGCACATTTACCATGCACCGCTGGAACTGAGCCACAGAGTTTGTTGCCCCTTGGCTAAGTCTTGTCATTCTTAACAGTCCAAATGGTGTCTGGAGTGCAAACATATCTCTTGATGTCTCATCTAGGGGAATCTGGTCGTATCCTGAGTAGAGATCATATGTTGAGTAGATGGAGTGACCACTAAAGCTTTCTGCAAAGTCATCAATAGACAGAGGTATTGCGGCATCTCTGATAGTGACAGCATTTGCAGGTTGCATGTCTTGAATGAATCGGAGCTTCCCATTCTTCTTTTTGGTCACAAACCATCTGTTAGCATAAGGTCCATGGCAAGGTTCTAGGATACCAGCTTCAATCTTCTTCTTAAGTAGGTCATGCACATCAGCTTGGAGTCCTCTAGGCAGTGGGTAAGGCTTAAATGACCAGGGTGTGTGGGGCACTGTATGAATTTTGATAGGTTTTTCAACAGATGTCTTTAAGAGTCCCATCTCCTTGTCGTTATATGAGAAAACCTTATCATGCCTTTTCAGGGTTTCTTCAAATAGTAAGATCTCCTCCGGTGTTAGGTTTCCATCACCAACGGTAAGTTGCTTAAGTCTCTCAGGTGTAAGTCGTATATCTTCTGGTGTTCCTTCTGGTGGTCTGATGTAATCAGCAGGTCGAGACCCATCAGTTAAAGGCGTAAGTGATGGTCTAATCTTCTGTTCCACTGTCTTGTATTTTGTGCGAACCATAGCTGTCTGCTCCTGTATACCTAATGAGTAGCTCCAACTGTTAGGGTGTATACTGTCAGGCTCCTCATCTTCTTCTATAACAAGATGTGTCTTCTGGCAAGCGGTATGTGTCCTCTTATTGTTGGGTGTTACCCCACAGAATGTTGACTGTAGTCCTGGGTTGGATCCTTGTATAGTGTACCACACTGACCCATCAGAATAGTTGGTAGTTGTAGCCTTAGTACTGGTCTCCCATGGTCTGCCTAACAGAAGGTCAAAGTTTGCCTTCTGGCAGATAAAGAGGGGAAGCCAGACCTTGATTCCTTGTACCTCAATAGGGAACTTGTGCACTACACCATAGAGTGGGCTAGACCCTGAGTTTGCATCAGTCATGTTCCATCCAATATCTCTATCAACAGGCAGTAGCTCCTTGCTTCTAAGTGTCTTCCAGAAGTCTAGCGGCATAACACAAATCTCTGAACCACTGTCAATATGGCAGTCAACAGGGTCATCATATATATACCCTTTCACCACAGCAGTTGCAACTGAGTAAAAGGTCTTATATTTGGTAGCGTTGTCATCCTTTTTGTGGTCTTCATGGTTTGTCTGGATTATATGGGTGTCCATATGTTCAACAGCTTGTCTTCTTGTTCTAAGCTGCTCATCAAAGGTCTTCCTAACAGACGGTGATACACTCATGATTTCTCCAACTGACAAAGTGAGGTTCTGCTTCAGTAGTTTCTCAGTAATCAATTGGGGGCTTGAGTAGCCTGCTATCTTTGAGGTCATCTGAAAGTGAGGTAATGGGTCTTGGGTAGGCAGTGTTCCAGGCCTCTTGTCAATAATAACCTCAGGCTCTTCAAATCGTGGTCTTCTAAGGATGGGTTTGACAGGTTCTTCAGGAAGGTGTCTCTTAGTAGCAAAGGTGTCTACTTCGTATTTTCTGTTGTCAGGGCTGTTTGGACTCACTGTATGAGTCTCAATAGGGGCATCAACAGTAATCTTTCTAGTTGCTGAGTCAGACTTCTGGAAAAGGGCTCTCATTCCACCTCTTCGGAAATTAGTGGGAATCCTTTTTCCTTCCTTATCAGCAAGCATTCCATCAGCATCAAACTGTACTGTTCCTTCTCTAAGTAGCTGGCTAAGCTCTGAGCATTCACGTCTGGCATGCTGAGTAGAGTCACACCAAATGCAGTGTCTAGGCAAAGCTCTTTGGCCCTCAGTAGCTACCTCAGCTGAGCCATTAACCTTGAGGGCTAGCTTTTGTAGCTGTTCAGCAAGTTGGTCAATTCTGTCGGTAGTGTAGGTCTGATTGTCAGCAACAGCACTCTTTAGCTCCTTGGTTGGCTGGTCTGGCAGATTAGATGTCAGGAGTCTCATAAAGGTAGAAGTTTGCTTTGCCTCTAGGAGTACACGTTTCATCTCTGCAAAGCAAGGAATGCCAGACTTGTCATCCTTGGCTGCATGTAGGTCAACTTTCCTTGCCAACTCCTGGGGAAGCCCTTGTGCAAGGTAAAGTGTCATGGTAAACTCAGTTATTGCCTGGGACTCTAGGAGTGGCTTGGCCATATCTTCATATTGTTGAATGAACTCTTCAATTGGTAGCTTGGAGAGTCCCATCCTCCCAAAGTGTCTGAGGTCTTCAATTCCATAGTATATCTGGGGTCTGCCATACTCGGCCTGTAGGTAGGTCTTCATTAAGGTCCAGTCAGTCAGAATGTCTCCTTGTCTGAGAAGCTTGGTAGTAATATCATCAGTGCAGTAGTAGGGGAAGTCTTCAGCCATTTCTTGTTCAGATAGGCTGCACATCTTGCAGAGCTTCTCCCATTTGAATATGAAGCTCTCCACATTCTTTCCATCAAACTGTGGGGCTCCATGTGAGAGTGGTAACGGCATAGAGTTCATTTTGGGTACGTAGGTTGGTATTATAGTCTTGATAATATCGGTATTCTTGTTTCAATAAATGGGTGACGGCTCAAATCTTCAGGTAAATCTTGTTGGGTCCTAGGGAGCTTGTATGAACCCCCCACGTTGGGTGCCAATTATGTGGTGGTGTATAAGTCCAAAGGGCAAAATACGGCCAACACTTCTCAAGTGTGAATGTGTGTGGGGTGTTCACTGGGTGCGATAACCTCTGGCAAAAGCTTGCTAGGAATACTGGGTCTTTTATCTAATCTAATGTGATGGGGGATAAAGCCTCAAGCTTGTCAAGGGAAAACTATTGAACTACAATCCCCAACTTAGTTGGCGTCTTAACAAAAGTTTATAATGGCTTCGACGTCCTTTGAGATGACAATGTACTAAAGTTTCCAAAGTCAAAACAACTGTAAACTCCACCAACAGGGACTTGATAAGAATGCAGCTTTGACCAATAGTTACAAAGACTGAAAAGTATCTTTGCCTGTACAAGAACAAACTTGGGAAAACAAACAAATATAATAAAATATACCTACTCTGAGTATTCCTCACAAGTAGTGCCTCCAAGGTCAGTTGGCTGTCAGCGCGGTTTCCTGGGAGTGTTGTCAGGTCTGAGTCAGAAAATAGTGGTAATAGGTAGCGGTGATCTCACTAATCAATAAGTCGGAATATTAGAAGAGGGATGATTTATTTTAAGGGATAGCCTCCCTTATATACTTTTTTGCTGCTCAATTTCTTGCTAGAAAATACTTTCCGGAAGTTTCCAGAAGGTAGTAGACAACCAATCATGTCTTTGTGTACTAAAAATAGCGCAAATTCTTGGCGGATTGTTCCATGAGACATAGTAGCACCTAGCCAATCAGGTAGTGGTAACATGAAACCGCTGCGTCATGTGGTTGCCTCTTATGGTAGTGAGATGGGGAATTATGAAACCAAGATGGTCACGTGACATGGGCACTGTTGGGGTACTTGCCTTATAAGGTAACTATCTTATCTTGGCATCTCGGTAAGGAATAAGAATAGCTTGTGCAATGGGTTAATAGTGACAAATAGTTTGTCAGGTTGCATAGTAATAATCACATAGACAAAAATAGGAAATATTGCAAATTTGGGATGATAATAATATAGGCGGGGTAATCCTTTTTAGGGAAGTGAACGCATAAGAATGAGCACATCTGCCTGTGGGTGTCACTGTGACCCCACTACAACGGTGTCATTCAGGAAGGAACCACTATTGTCGGACAGGAGTATCTGAGGATATCCATGTTGGCAGATGAGGTGTTCTAGAATGAATCAGGCGGTTGTCTTCTGATCTTTATTGTGGACGGCTTGGGCTTCTACCCACTTTGAGAAATAATCGGTAGCAATTATTATGTATTGTTCTCCTTTCTTTGTTTTCATAAAGGGGCCAACAAAGTCGATCCCTACTTGGTGGAAGGGCAGGTCAACCGGTATTGGTGCGGTTGTCCTTATCTTCTGACTCCGGTTGAATCTTTTGCAAGTGGTGCATCTTTGTAACATATTGGTAACGTCGGTCATCATTTTTCGCCAATAAAACGTTTTTCTTAACATCTTATATGTTGTTAGGGGGTTAGCGTGTCCTAATGACATATGTCTTTCTTGTATGATTTCTTCACGGGCTGCTAGTGGGGGTACCTTGGCTCTGGACTGTCCTTGGAGGAACCATAGTCGATTTTCTTGTACTTTGTACTGACACCATTTCCTTCAAAATTCTCTCTTCTGTTTGTTTGTAACGACGTGTTTGGGATACCTCCCTTTCTTTTTAAAGCAGATTACGTCCTCATACTCATCACTGACACGTATTTGGCAAACGGGATAGCGACTGAGGAAGTCTGCGTCCTGGCGTTTCTTGCCAGCGTGGTGAATTATTTCAAAGTCGTATTGCTGTAGTTGTAGGGCCCAACATGCTAGTCGGCCGGTAAAGTCTTTAGTTTTCATCAGCCAGACCAGTGCGCTGTGGTCCGTTACTATCGTGAATCGGCAACCATGTATGTATGTATGGAATTGTTTAATTGAATAAACAACAGCCAGACATTCTATCTCGGTAACAGGGTAGTGGTGTTCGTGTTTGTTTAGCAAATGGCTCACATAACCGATCGGGTGGAATTCGCCAGGTTGGTGGTATTGTCCCAGTACGGCGCCTATACCGGTGAGGCTTCCATCACAGTTAATAAAAAATCTTGCATCCTAATTGGGAAATCGTAACACTGGCGGTGACGTCAGGTAATGTTTCAGCTGATTGAATGCTCTCTTTTGAGGCTCTGACCATACAAAACACTGGCCCTTTCGCGTCAATTTGTATAGGGGGGCTGCTATCGTTGTGAAGTTTTTGACAAAGCGGCAATAGTAGCCGGCTAATCCTAGGAATCCCAACACTGCATTAATGTCCTTTGGTGCAGGTGCATTTTGAACGGCTTTCAGGAGTGACGTAGATGGGTATATTCCATCTGCCAAGATCTCGTGGCCCAGGAACAACAATTTTGTATACAGGAAATGGCACTTCTTGGGATGTAGTTTGAGTTGGTTCTTGAGGAGGGATGTCAGGATACGTTGCACGTCGTGTATATGTTCTTCTACATTGGGGGAATATATCGTGATGTTGTCCAGATACACAAGGGCGCATTCCCATTGTAGATTTCCTAGCACCTTGTTGATCATCCTTTGGAACGTAGCGGGGGCATTGCACAAGCCAAAGGGTAGTCGGTTCCATTTGTATAATCCAAACAATGTTATAAAAGCGGTTTTGGGTCGATCTTCCGGGGCTACTTCTACTTGCCAATACCCGGAGATTAAGTCAAGAGAGCTAAAATATTTAGCTCCAATTAATCTGTCCAAGAGGTTGTCTATTTGCGGTAGTGGATACACGTCCTTCCGGGTGACGGCGTTCAAATTCCGGTAGTTGATGCAAAAGCGTCGCTTTCCGTCTTTCTTTGGGACTATCACTACAGGGGAGGCCCACGGAGACTGGCTCTCTGTAATGATGTCGTCTTTTAATAAAGTTTCAATCGTCTCTTTGATATAGTCTGTGTCAATTTTCGAATTCCTATAGGCTTTTTGCTTGATGGGGTATTTGTCGGCAAGGTGGATTTGGTGATATACCCCAGGTATATGACCAATTACTTGGTTCTTAGAGAATACTTGGGCAAGCGGACGTATTCCTTCTAGGAATTTGTCTCGTAATGTAGGCGGTAGACCGGGGTCCACATCTAGTTTGGGGAGTTCTTCTTCTGGTTCTTTGTTTGGAGGTGGTCCTTGGTCGTTTCCGTCGACTTCCTCTAAGTTTAACAATGGCACTCCTCTAGGCAATGTCACCGTGTGTTGCCCATTGTTAACCACTAAGCATTTCAGGCTTTGCGTTTCAAATTTTGGTGGTATCCATACTTTAGGGATCAAGATTCCTTCCAGTTGCTTGGATGCTTTCGCTGCGGTTATCATTCTTCCGCTTGTTGAATAAGCTATTGGTGTTTCTAATGAGATCACCGTCTCACTGGCGGGTGGTATTTTTATCACCTTTTGTGTGATGATCAGAGACTGCGACGGTTTCACCTCTTCGATTGTCACACTGTTGCTACGCGCCTTGTTCTCATTGGTGATATGAATCAGTGGGATACTCTTGGTATCCCACCTGAGTTCAGATGCACTGTAAAGTATATCCATCTTATGTTGGATAAACCAACTCTTGCCAATGAGTAAGTCGTTGGCTGCGACAGGTAGGACCACAACATCTTGGCGTATTATCAAGTTGCCTAGCCAAATGGGGCAATTAGGCACCACACCTACCGTTGTATCCAGTTGGTCATTTGCTAGCCGTACTTGAATGGTGTCGTTGGGGACTATATTTAGTTTTAGACGTTTCGCTAATGACTCTGACATGATCAACGTAGAGGATCCTGTGTCAATAAGGGCAAGAATCTCCTTATTCTCTATACGTACCTTTACGTTTGTACCTTTATTTGGTTTTTGCAGGACCGTTTGGTTGACATGGAGGGTCGTTATCTCCTTCAATCCCTCTATCAGTTCCTTGACTAGAGCCAGGGCCAGTCCCAGTAAATTGGTTATTGGGAGGGTTGCCTTGGTTTGCTCTAGTACCTTCATTATGGGGAATAGGCCATGGAAAGATGTGCTAGCATTCTTCGTTTGCTTTAACACTTCTTCCCAAGGTTCATTCCGTACTTCTTCACCTAATTCCGTGCTCTTTCCTTTTGACGGAACCTCTACTACAGGTTCCTTTGCCTCCTCTCTAGAAGCATCATGTTGACGCTTCTTCTTCCGCATTTCAATTGTCCTGACCGGAGGGCTTAGATTGACTGAGTCCCGTTGGCCTCCTGGCAAGGGACTCTGTCTTTTGATGCCTTCTTCTCTTTTGTGTCCGGTACGGCTTCTCTTCCGTACCGTTTTTCACATTCATGGGCCCAGTGACCTACTTCTCCACACACATAACACGGATACTGTTGTCGCGGTTGTTCCATCTGTTGGGTCAGGACTTGAACCTGGGCCTTTAGATCTACGACAGCTTCCCAGAGTTTATCACCTTCTTTGGGGACTTCTTGGACATTGTTGATTGAGAGTTCTTGAACCTTTTGCCGTAATTCCTCTAACTCACAGTCTTTTGGGGAGGCGATTTTTCCTTTCTTACGGGGGATCCCTGTCCTTCAATCATTTGTATCACTATAGGGTAGCCCCCATAGCAAGATGACCCCTCGTACTCGTTCGACCAACTCTTGCAATGTTTTACATCCTTGTTGTTCTTTGGACGCCCTACGTCTTATTTCATTGTCTAAGCCCATGATGTAATACCTCATGAGCTGTTGTTTGGCAATTTCATCCTTTGGGAGACATTGAACTTGTTGGAGAAACAGCTCAGTGTAGGCTTCATAGCTTTCACTGCTTTTCTTCCACGAGGACAGTAGAAGGGCTTCGTAGTGGTATCCTTTGGCATATAGAAAGCGTGTCTTGTAGGCTTCTTCTAGTGCATCCCAGTCATCTTTGACTGCGTCTTCCAACCCATAATGCCATTGCCATGCTGACCCTTCCATATGTCTTGCGAACTCTCTTACTTTCTTATCGTATTGAGTACTCACACAGTGGACTAAGAGCTTTGAGGTATATTCTCTACTATTCTCAGAGCATATTTTCTAGATTTTTCACTAGTTCCACTCTGCACCATGTTTTTAAACTCCCAGGGCCTAGACAGTGCTCTTCTCTTCATTCCATGAAGTAGACCTGTGTGTATCTTATATAAGGATCAATAACAGTAATTGTGTATTGATTCCCACATAAACATAAATTTGAATAGGTTCACATAGACCTGGGGAATTGGATCTAACTTTCACTAAGTATTAAATAGCCTGCAGCTCTTGAGCAGTTATCTGGCATCTTTCCATATCTACCAGGCTCACTTTACTCCAAACTAGCTAGGAATTAACTTTTACTCTGGAAATTAGCTGATCTTTGATCATTTTGTACAAATAATCAAAGCAGATGTGTCCAGATCTCCTGTACCTAGGTATTGGTGCCTTTCCATTTGAGTTACTTATAATGGCTTACAGATATGATGGAATAAAAGTGAGCTTGTATAGATTCTGATCTTTGATACCCAAGCATTTGGGCTCCATGAGGATCTGTCATCCAGCATCCAGAATTGCCCATGAAGATTCTGAGTCTATCTGGTGTGGCCTTGCTTACAGACAGTATGTTCTTAGCTATTTCTGGTACATACATTACTTCTTTGAAGATGAGTGGGTGGTCTCCTTCCCTGCTTCCAAGGTTTACTAGAATGACTCCCTCTCCAACTTCACAAAGTGTTTTATTGTCACTCATGAAAATTTTCTTGTTGGGAATCTCTTAATAACTCCTTTTGTATTCATAGTGCTGAGATGCTCCACAGCTAAAGTACCACATATCAGAATCCTTAGTGTGGTCATATTTAGTTCAGATATAAATAGCGCATCTTCATCTGTTGCAGCTTCTCCATACTCAGGCTCCTTTGCTGATTATATCTCTTTTCAAGGCACTTGTCTGATGTGTGTAACTTCCATTGGAGGCCACCACAAACAGGTTGCTGTTGCCTATAAAGTGTCTTGGATACCTCCTTCAGTTTTTGTCATAGCTTACAAAAGCACTTTCTTCTTTTTTCTTGCACACACTTGATTCTCTTAATTCTCTGTTGAGGAGCCTTGAATACACATAATTTAAAATCAAATCATCAGCTTTGGAGTCTAGGACTGATACAAGGCCTTGGAGCCTGTCTGTCAGGCTATTCAGGAAGGTAACTATTGTTGTATTACAAAGTAATCACTTAAGATATATATGCTAACTTGGCTATATATATTACGTTCTGTCACTAGCATTTTGTCCAAGCCCAAATCCATATTGGGATCTACTTTGAATATTCTTACCAATAATCAGATACCCACATTAAAGCCTTTCTCAATGTTGTCCAAAAGGCCCCAAACTTTGCATTCATGCTCCTAGAGCCTTCCATAGTAAGCTCTACATATTTGCTTGCCATACTTTATCCACAGTATCAATACCCCACTTTTGATTAATAAATCTACAAGTGAATAACATGCAAACCCTCTTGTTCTCTAAATCACTTCTCATATGCATCAGAGTCATGCAACAGGCTATGAGTCCCTAGCTTGCCATCCTACTTGTGTCTACCTATCATTGGATCTGTTTCTGCTAGTCTGGAGAAACACTTTCTGCACTACTATTCTGCTGAAGTTGAAGATAACTACTGCTGCTAATCAACAATATTTATGAATATATTGCTATAGAGAAGAAGGCCATTCCTTTGAAAGGAGCTTGTGGTAACTATTTAAGTTAGTACAACAAAGAGTCTATTGCAATGGTATGTAATTAGGTAATGAAATACAGTATGTTGTTGCTTTACCACAACTGAGGATATTGGGCTATTCCAGCTATTGAAGGTCCAGATCTACAGTAAAAAGCACTGGTATAAGTACTCATATGACCCTAATTGTCTGTTGAACAAGCTTTTGGACAGTATACTATCCTGAATTAAAAATACTAGATCATCAAGTGCACCAGGAGCTAAAAATAGAGCTGTTGGATGTGCTATCACTCAGCTTTAGTATTGAAATTGTGGAACAAAGTATTATACAAGTATATCAAAACTTACTTATGGCAATTTTACTGCCAGCCCAAAAAGTGAAGCAAATGATTGTAAACCTGATTGGAGTATATAACCAAGCAATAGATAGCCAGTTCACATCTAGAGCCACTCAAAAGATAGACTAGTACTAGATACTTGTTATATATATGTCACATATGACATTTGTAGAAAACACTTTGTGGTAATTCACATGTGTGAATCCAAACTGAAGAATTATAATTGATTATGTCACCATCAGTCACTGCAACTCACAATACTGATATACTGTAGTCTGATACCTAGCCACTGACAAAGCTAGCCTTCAAATACAGTTGATTTGATTAATGATGGGCAATTCTGTAAAAAGCTATCATTGATCCAAGTTGAAGCCAATCCTGTGGATATCACTTGCAAATAGTCATATATTCTGTACCAATAATGTAAAGGAGATTTTTCTGCTCTAACATACTGTGATCCCACCAGCACAGAGGCCCATAACACTTCTACAATGATATTATGCTTGGATCATCAGCAGAACCTTAGAGGAACCTTGATACTTCAACATGATCAGTCAGATATTGTTTTATATATTGTAGAAGATTGGCTTATGTGGAAGTCTTGACATCTGCTGTCTAAAGAGCAGAAAGAAAAAGGGGTAAAATCAACCAGATGGTTTTTACTGACTCATATGACACTGACACAATCAGTAAGTCTTGCAATCCAAGCTCAAGGCTAAGCATAATTTTCCAGAGAATAAGGAATATCAACACCCTCCTGAAGGTAAATTATTCTTCTGGAAAAAAACAACTTTCCATTCTACAAGTATACTATTATGGTACAAAGGCCACTCTATCTATCTAAATTAGTAGGACAGCTCTAATAATAGCTACTAAACAGCTTATGGTATTGTCTGATACCAAACTAGGTTAACTAACATGCAAATGAGCTTAAAATGTACTGTTATGGTGGTAATCCAGTCAAAGAAAGTTATTACTACCTGAGGAAGACAAAGATGAATGTTCTGGATCATTTTTGTGGATCTAAATCACTAAACAGATGTGGCTCAAGTAGGAGCTGGCAATTCAAGCTTAAAGTTAAGCAAAACCTCTTTTGGACAAATGCTCTATGCCACAGTGCCAGGAAAAGAGGAAACTCTGGATCTAGCATAAACAACAAAACTTTGACTTGGCCCAAGTAGGTCTTTATTTTACCTCATATGGAGTCTTTATAATGGAAGTAACTGTCCCTAAGCCTAACATCAACATACCAACAAAATATCTTGATGAATCAGCCTGTGGCATGGAGATAAGTTAAGTCAAGATCTGCTGTAGATGACAAACCTGAATGTGGCCAAGAATGGGTCAATTATGTTCAAATAAAAAGCATTACATATCCCATAGACTATATATCATGTTTACAATCTGACAATAAAGCTCAGCTCACTAATTTAGCCTGTGCAACAGATGAAAGTTGACAATTAGCATTATCATCAGATCATTCTAATATTTGGTATACCATTGAGTAGATATGCACATTAAATTCTTACAAATTACTGGCTTAACTAAGTAAAGCAAAAGCCCATATACTGCTGGATGAAATAGCAGCTCAGAATGCTAAATAGTCCTACTATATACTCTTATTATAGATTGCAAAATCCCATTCTGCATTCAATAGTTATGAGTATTTTGTTGAGTGGAAGTGATGTGTATATTGAGTTCTCACCAAAGTATTCATTCAGCTTGGTCATGTAGATCTTATTTTGTAACTAGCATTCTGTCCTGACCAGATTTTCTGTTGGAGCTTACTTTCAATATTTTCACCAAATTATCAGGTACCCAGATTTTGACCTTTCACAAAGTTGACTAAACAGCTCCAGGCTTTGCACACTTATTCTTAGGACCTTCTTTAGCAAACTCTAAATGCTTTCCACCTTACTAAACATATAAATACGGTACTTTTAATCAAAAGATTAAAAGTGGATAACATGCTAATCTTCTAGTTGTCCACCTCACATTGTATTCTCCTTGGAATATTGCAACAGCTATCACATTTTCATCAATTGTTATTATGCGCACTGATTTGATCATGTCAACAAACAGGGTAGTTTTATTTATTAGATATTTTATTTCTTCTCCTGGTAACATTCTTGTAGTATAGAATCCTTGTCCAAGATACATTTTCTTAGCAGCTGAACATATTTGGTTGGTGTCTTCTAAATTGTTCCATGCATTTTTTATGGTTTTGGCTCTTGCAAATTGTTATAGTAACTTGTATCCCAAAGGCCTCCTCACTGTGGCCGCATCTTCATCTAAACCTCCCACACTTGGTAGTTAGATGCATCTAACTGTTCAGCAGAGGGAAAAATTCCAGTAACAACAATGGCCAGCATTGTAGAGAGTGACAGTATGAGGCTTGTAATTTGTTGTAAGGGTCTTAGACATATTGAAAGTAAATGGGAAAACAAGTAGTCTATGTGGCTTTGGCTTAATGATTTGTTCAATATAAAAGTAGTATATATGCTTCTACATAGTCTAGGCATAAAAATCACACAGAACATCCTAATGCATGCCCCAGGAGCACTTGTGCAAAGTTTGGGACTGTTTGGACAATGTTAGGTAGTTAATGTTTGGGGTACCTAATGTTTTGGTAAAAGTATAACAAGTAAATTTCAATAGCAAGTTTGTTCAGTATTCCCTAAGCTGTGTAAGCTGTGATATAAGTGATCATGTTCAATGAATATTTAGGTGCAATTATAAATTTGACAATATACCCACTCTACAAAATGCTCATAGTGACTAGTTGTAATTGTGACCCAAGATATTCATATTTGTCTCTAGCCAGTGGTTTGGTTGATATGTCTGCAATCATCTTAGTTGTAGTTATTCATATCATTTCTCCAATGCTGTAGAATCACAAAGTATTCTGCTATAACTCCTATTCTTAAGGTATACTGATGTTGCAACTGATTCGGCCAATAATAATTAAAGGATAAATTTTGATGATGGATTGTGGATCTGTTTATATCAATTATTGGTCTATTTGCTCATTCCGCAACTATGCTGTGCTTGGGGGAATGGTACAGTAGTGATTTAGATCTAAGTTTTTCTTAGTTTAAATTAGCTCAGAACTTTTGAACAGCTTTCTGGGTTACTTCCCAAATGTTCAGACTTTATAGTGCTTCAAATTAGCTGGGGGATCACTGCTTAGTCAGAATAACTTGATATTGGGTAAAAGGCACTTTAGGGTGTGCAAAGTGTCATGATGCTTCAGAGGCAATGTAATAGGTCTAGGCACCCTTGTCTGTAGCCACACTCAGTGCAGATATGAAGAGTCTGTCTTCAGTTGTTGCAGCATTTCTATATTCAGGCTTTTATTGCTCATTATCTCACTTTTTGAGGCACTGGTCTGATGCATGTGCGTTCTTTTTGCAGTAGCTGCACCACTGGTTGCATTTGTCTTTAGAGAGTCTTAAGTACATTCTTTGTTAGTTCTCATTGCTTTTGGGACCATTTCCTCCTTCCTTCTCATTGGTACTTTGTTATCTAAATTCTTGATCTAGGAGCCATTCATGTACAGTGTTGACAATCATATATCTGATTCTGAGCTCAAAGACTGATACAAGACCCTGAAGCTTGTCTGTCTGCCTATTTAGGAGGGGAACTATCACATCTTCATTAGAAGCTGGTATGCTCACTGATTCCATCTTACCAACCAACAAGCTGATTCTGCTAAATAGACTTTTCATTTCTTCTTCTGGCAGGCATCTTTGTAGCAAAGAATTCTTGTATAAGATAAACTTACTTAGCAGCTGAACATGACTGGTAGGTGTCCACTAATGCTTTCTGAGCATTGTTTGCCATTTTTGCACCTGAGCTTTGAATATGCAATTTGTTGTGAAAACTCAGACAAATGCAGTTGAAGGTACTTTGTGTGATCATCTTGTACCTTAAGGCTACCTCCCATATACTTTTATGAGGGCATTCTGCTCCCATAACAATATCCTAAAGACTGTTTTCCTTTAGCAGCATCTTTGTTTTTGCCTTCCACTCTTGATAGCTAAATATATCCAACTTTTCTGTCATGATCACATGACAACCATGATCACCCATGCCAAGTTTCAGCTTCCTGGCTCAATTTCTAAGAGATTCCTTCTAGAACCTTCTACCACCTTCCAGAAAGTTCCTGACCATTCCAGACCATTGTTACACAATGGAACATTCCATGTAAGCTTCCCATTGTACTTTTCATAGTCAGTACCATATATAGAAATACCAGGTCACATGACTTAGTCACATGATCAGGTGACCCAATCAAATTCCTCATCCTGTCTCAGTGCCTTGCCTGCTATATTATTATCCCCAGCACTGCTGATGTGCCTCACCCCACAACCCCATTAGTATTAGCTAATATCTCTTGGCATCAGTATAGCCAAAAAGTATATGTAGTCCTATCCCCTCTTAAGTATTCCTCAGTCTGATAAAACAGGTCTTGAATGAACAGCCTTGCCTTGAATCCTGCCTTGCGTTGATGGTCCACACCTAAATCCTTTCCTGCCATGCCTAGCTTTTCCTCTTGCCTTGTGTCTATTCATAACATTTTCAGCCAAAGGCAAAATTCCAGTAATAGCATTATTAGACATATCAGAGAGTGATAGCATGAGGTTCATCATCTGTTGTAAGAGTCTTGAAGATATTGGAAGTGCTTGGGAGAAAAAGTAGATTATGTGGTTTTCACTTAATGATTTATTGAATGTAAAAGTAGTATTTATACTTTTACATGGTCTTGGCATAACAAACACGTAGAATAGGTTAAGGAAGGTCCCAAGAGCATGTGTGCAAAGTTTGTAGCTCTTGGGGCAACTTTAGAGCTTCAATGCTTTGGGTACTTGATGTTTTGGTGAAAATACTTCATGTAAATCCCAACAAGGAGTTTGGTGAGTATTTGCTAAGATTTGTAGACAATGATCTAAGTGACTAAGTTAGGTGAATACTTGGGTAGAATCACAAAGTGTTACAATAGTTTCCAGGCAGTTCCTAAGCATTTGCTGGGCAATCAATTATTCATGAGTGCTCTGCACTTGGTCTTTATCTATACCATTTCTTAAATGGTGTAGAGCCGCATGCCACTTTGGTTTAACTCCTATTTTTGAGATACACATCTGTGGCTGTGATTCCACCCAAAAGCACAGAATAACTTTTGATTATTGAGCATGGATCTGGTCAAATTAGTAATCAATATGTTTCCATGTTTTGATGTTCAAATTTGCTGTTGGGATTTTGTTGCAGGAGTCTCTTACCTTATCTCATGAGCTTTACACAACTGAAAGAAGAGCCTTGAGGTATATTCTCTGCATTTGTAAGAGTATATCTTCTTGATTATTTTGGTAGCTTACCCTGAGCCATTGCTTTAAGCTCTCTGAGCTTATTCACAGTATCTTCCTTATTCTCCACAAGGTAGACCTTTTTGTATTCTGAATAATCATCAATAAATGTGATCAAACACTCCATTCCACCTCTGGATAATTTTGGACACATCCACCCAGCTGCAAGTGAATTAGATCTAATTTTTTTCAGTTCTGAGTAACCCAGAGCTTATGAGTAGTTATCTGGCTTGTTTCCATATATCAAGACTTCACAGAGCTCCAAACTAGCTGGGTATCAATTTTTATTCTGAATATTAGCTGATTTTGACCATTTTGCTCAAATAAACAAATGTTATATGCCCAAGTTTCCAGTGCCAAAGCATTGGTGTCTCCTTATTTAAGTTACTTATATTAGCTATCAGGAATGATGAAGTATAAATTTATTTTTATAGATGCTGATCACTAATGCCCAAAGCAATATAAACGCCATTTTGATTAGTGATCCTGTATCCTGAGTTGTCAAAACCATAACTAAGTCCTTCTGCTATGGCCTTGCTTATAGAAAGTAGGTTCTTAGCTATTTCTGGCATATGAAGCATAAACTTGAAAGTAAGTGTGAAGCTTCCTTCATTATTTCTGAGGTATACTTCTATAGCTCCTTCTCCAACTGCATCAAGTGTTCTACTGTTACCCCTTAGAGCTTTTTGATTGGATTTCATGATATTTGGTAAAAGCTCCTGTTGATTTGTAAGTGTTGAAATATTCTAGAGTCAGCATACCATGCCCAAAAATTCTTTTTGTGGTCATATTCAATACAGATGTGAATAGTCTATCTTGAGTTGTGACAGCATTTCCATTTTCAGGCTTTTCCTGCTAGTTATCTCTCTCTTTAAAGCACCTCTCTAACTCTGACCAAATTCCTTATCAGTTTTTACTTTGAGTATCTTTATCAAAACATGAATCTACCCTAGAGTGCTGAATTACCAATCTGACTTTAAATTACACATATGAAAGCTTGCAGATGAAGAATTAAGAAAATCAGGTGCCAATGAGAAGGAAGAAGAGAATGCTACAATAAGCAAGAGCAACCACTAAACTAGGAACCCGAGACCCTTTAAAGGTGGCAACCACCTATCTTGCAACAGTCACAAAAGGAAAGTACACACATAAGACGAGTGCTTTCAGATGAGATAATCAGCAAAAAAAGCCTGAAAATGAAAATGCTGTAACTATTGAAGATAGACTCTTTGTATTGGCACTCCATATGACCACAAACAAGGATTCTTGGACATGTTACATTGACTCCAGAGCATCTCAACCCTTGACATACCAAAAAGAACTTGTTGCCCAGCATCAAGAAATCCAAAAACTTTATTCTACCTGGCTTCCCAGTTAAAGCTTTTCAAGACTCTGGAATACCAGATTTACCATCCTTGGTAGAGTGTTATGCTGACAATTCATCAGGCTCTCAGCTACCTAACTTTCTAATGTCTAGCTACGTGAAGTGTAGCCTGATATCAATCTCTACACTGAAGGTAATATCCACTCCCTAACGAGTTGAAGGCTAGAGTCCATAGGTGCACCTACTTGAAGTAAAGCAATTCCTATTACTAGTGGGATACATTGAAGTACTGGCTATAGCAGACTGGGAATGTTGCCACATAGCGGATGCTGAGGCAAATCAACAGCAAAGTATTTGAATATGAATTTCAATAAAAAATAGCCTTTCGTGGTACAATATATAGTATTGGATGGTGAAATTGAAATAGCTGTGTGAATGCGACCCAACGATCACACGATTGGATGTAAAGTGAACCTAAAAAGGCTTGGAATACTCGGTGACCATGGCTAGGGATGCATTGGTTTGCCACTAGGAGTTTTCCTAGGTGTCCAGACATGTCACAATTCATATCTAATTTGGTCCAATTAGCTGCTATTTCTCCAGGTGTGATTCAGATTCCATTTCTGGTCTCATTCAGCGCAATGTAGTCATTGGTGATAATCGCTGTGCTCGGAAGAAATCCAGTTTTCCGGCGGTTGTGGTACTTCTGCCTCACCTCTAATTGTGGGTACGTACAGTGTACATCTTCCATTGTTCAGATGGTGGAGCAGGTGAGCAGTCCGAAATATTCCCCTTTTGGAGTGAAGCATGCGCGGCATCCAACACTTTTGCTGTTGTTGTCCACGCAGAGACACCCCGGCATAGACAACATCCAACGCATACGCCGTTGTTATCCACGCTGAGGCACTCCCTCAATAGGTTGGTGCAGATGTGTCCCGGAACCCGGATCACATTTGACTAAATCGACCATCGGGTTGATAGGAACATAGTGTTACTGTGGCCTTTTCAAAGAATTTGTTCCGTGTACCAGCTCCGTTTTTGCTGAATAACAAGATTCGGTGGGATTCACGCACCGCTAGGTGTGAATATTTGACTTTCCTACAAGCATCCACGTTGCTCAGGTTTCAGCGTTCGTATCTGCTTCTGGTGCCCATCGATGATAGACCCGGCAGCTATACCAGCAAATATAAAAACCGAGTGCGGTTGTACCTGGCACCATATCATAGTATTCCTTCCTGTGGATCTCTCCGATGAAGTTCTTGAACACTCTGGCTTTTGGCGCTGTTGTTTCCTTGGCTGCCGTACTAGCGCAAGATTCCTGCCCGATCGACAGCATCTCCTGCACCGTTTCCAATGCCAACTCTTGCTGTGTCCCTACCTACGGAAAGATTGTTCTCACCCAACAGGTTCGCATTGCTGCCCATCCGCCTTCAACCATAGTACTAACCGCTGTGGAAATTTTTTCGTCTTTCAGTGGATTCCAGGCTATGGACCAAAGGATGCGTTCACCATTCACGGGTTGTGGCCAAATACATGGTAGCACTTAACTTCCAGAAATACCTGCTATTTATTCGGGTGCTAACGTTACTTCACACAGCTCGGGTGGGCAAGGGCCTTCTGACGGATGTGATACTTCACGTGCGTATACCGGCGTTGGACAGATAGTACAAAATGCGAACAGCAGCCTGTTCAGTCAGATGAACACATACTGGCCATCGTACAATGGCGACAACGGCGTTTTTTGGTATGCTCATCTAGATTCGCTTCTAATTTGCTGGTTCGTTCGTGTCCTGAGTCGAGGTTGTTTGTAGGGAGCATGAATGGGGAAAGCACGGAACCTGCGTCTCCACTATGAATCCCTCCTGCTACGGCACCGCTTATGCCAAATACGAGGATATGTTGGACTATTTCCAGACTGTGTTGAAACTCCGGTCACAATACAATCTACACGCTGCCCTGGCCTCGGCAGGGATCGTTCCTGGCGCCACATACACTCAGACCAATATGGCCAATGCCATCAAGGGAGCGCTAGGTATCACTCCGTATTTCAAGTGCAAATCGGGCGTTCTTAACGAAATCTGGGCCTACTTCCACGTCAAGGGCAAGGAGACCTACGTACCGGATAGCTTCAAAGGCAGCCACTCTTGCAGCAGCAGCATCAAGTACCCATTGAAATGATAGGATCGCCAGTTCAGAGGCCCAAACAAGACAATAAATTGATGCTCATTTACTCCACCAGCCTAAGCATCGCCCCAACAGTGGTCGTTTGGAACGGCATATTATGATATATTGTCCCACCGGATAAATCTTGATTAGGCACTAATTCGTATATGAAAGCTGGTTTCTCATGAGAACGAACCAGAGTAAGGTATGGATTTTCTTATCTTTACTCAGGCTGAGGTGACACTGCATACAGCCAGCGAGTATGTTGCGGTTCTGATGCCAATCCAGATTTCCCCTACATATCGTCTTAGCTATCCCCTTCATAATCGGATTACCCGGAGTTTCGTACGGATGTCTCGGATCTATGCTTACCTCAGCAGCTGTCGCCCTAACAGTTCGGGTTACGAAAGCATCATGACACAGTAGTGAGATTCCCTTAATATTCTGAGGGAGTTAAACACCAAGAGGCAGTGATATCTGTGCTGCCATGATGTGATCTCCAGCATAGGTACTGTTTTGGAATGGAAAATGGATGGATCCCGATGTATGAAAATTAATTACAGTCTCCAGCACTGCACAAAGTGCTATTCTAGATAGGCCTGTGACTTTGTCTATTCTCCTTAGAGGATGACTTTATTTCTAGCCGTATCACACACGGCAATGGGCAAAACCCCTCTAGCCAAGCAAACTGGCTTTCGATGAGTCCTGACAACAACTGATCAACCGTATAGGGATGGAATCTTGTAGCAAGCCAAGAGCAATGTCTCGTCAGATGCAAAATGCACCCACCACCCTTCATTGTGCTTGCCCCCGTTGTATTGGCACTGGTTGAATCTCGAGCACTCGGAAGTAACTTGTAACAATCTATCTTCGCAGCCCAGCCTCGTAGATAGATGACTTAATTTGATGTCTTAAACGGCAGCGAATATACTGGCCACAAGCTTTCATATTAGGAGTAGGGCTGAAGTGGCTTCCTTTCGGTCCCGCAGTACGTGTACGCTTTCCGCACTTCAATATCATTCATTGGGATAACATACCGCCACTCTCCCTGACTATTGGTTTGGCTTCTTTAGGCTTCATATTAGGGGAAGTCGTAGAAATTGAAGACGGCTTTGGTTACGTTCGGGTAAGGGCAAATATGTGGATTGGGCAGTCTCCGGCTCGCTCACTCCTTAACCGGAGATGAAATATCCAGCATCACCACACTGCTACGAAGATGTGGAGAGGAATCACCAATAATCCTGAGTGCAGGGGCGGTCGAGCTTCTCGATAGGGAACTCTGGTTAAGTTTCGAAGAACAGTCACTTATTGAATCGGAACGGCCTCGATCCCAGTGGACAAATGCTACACTAAAAGTTTGCGTCGAATACATTGTGTATCACATTACGACGATCGATTGATTTACGACTTGGTCATTTGTATTTGGTAAACAGGAGAACCAAATTTCGCTTCCCAAACTCCATTCATGTATTCCCCAATTCCCAAATGCAAGATTCATTAATGGGAGGGGGCAATTAGAAAGTGAGGGACCCTTGCGTTCTTCATGTGACTGTATGGGTTAGATGTACCATAATGGAATTCGGCCTCACTGCCGCCTAGTTTGGCAAACCTAAAACATTCCAATTCGACAGGGTTGGCAATTTATCAGCATGAACCAATTTCGAGTAATCGAGTGGTGGGCAGATTTCAAGGCTATTCATAACCTGGCTCCGATTTCCAGCAAATCTCGCTTCGGCTTGTACTAATGACTAAGACAACAATACATTCATAGGGGAAAACCTGATTACTCTTATCTCGGGGCGGCAAGCAATCGAATATCCAGCACATAGCATACCTGAGCAGCCTCCCACGGCGTCGCATTAGGCAACTCAAGAAGAGCCATCAGTATTAAGATACCGCCTCACTTGTTGGCCCGTATACGCAGCTACTCTGGACTCCCAATATTGATGCATTCAAACATTACCCACATTCTGTAGGCGATGTATTTCAGAGGGGCTACCGTCACGGTGCCATCGATGTCTATCGCATACGTAGAGCTTCGATAATAATCATAAAGCCGGGAAGATCCATTTCATGCTGTAGGTACGAATGGGGTGGCACATGAATGACCCTGTGAAGCCGATGGCTTTGAAGAGGACAATTCAGATTCGGCGATGCATTGGACTGTCAAGCAACCTTATTCTATATCGAGTGTGATGAGTACCCAAATCTCGCCAACCCAATGCGACTAATTAATATCTAACATTCATTTCCAGTGCAAGTGTAATGAGTGTATCTACGTCTGAGCTGGCCTTGGTTCAATCGATACGCAGAATCATAGAGAACGTAAGAGTGGCTTTATTTATATTGGGTTTCACAAGATCATCCCAATTGAATCCCAATTTGCATGTCGCAACTGTTCCTTGCATTCACCAGAAGTGCTTATAAATCGCCCTATATGGCAAGCATACCTGTTAGCTATATCCAGAAGGGACTCGGGGGCTAATCAACGGTGAAATGAGCGCAAATACGAGAAAGGCATGTTTGTGGGCCTGGCGATTTTCACCCCTTCTTCCTACACTACGGGCATGAATACTCTCAGCGCACCTAGCCAGCCATTGAGAAGCCAAACAATCTGTAGATACATTCCAGCTGAGTATCAACATTCACACGGAGCGGTTTCTAGAGAGCGCTTTGTGATCACTGCGCACCAACGAAATTGGATTTCATTTCTCTGCTCATAACACAAACGCAATTTGATTGCGACCATGAACGCTTCTCAGCAGCGTAAGCGTGAACCACCAAAATAGATCAGGAATGCGTTAACTTTGATATTTACTTTTCATAATACGGCGAGGATAGTGGGATGATCATATGGTACATCGATAAAATAAAACTTGCGCACTCAAGTCGTTAGTGTACAATCTAGAGAGCCAAATACACGAGGATCTATTAGCGTGGAGAGGAGGGGATGATTTGGTTTGGTGGGAACTAATTTACAGAGCTGTTGGCCTCACAGATCAGTTGAATCCAGATTCATCGGTAACTAGGGAATGTACAGTGGGGTTCATTTTACGGGCTTCCTTCCCTTAGTTACTCCTCCCTGTCGCCATCTCTGCTGGAACTCAGCAGGGCTGAGATGGGGATCCGCTCGTAACTTGAGTAGGAGACGGATTGCTTTCTTTCAGCTAATGAGTAGGGGGCCTGCCGCCCGGCAAAGCGCGAGTTTCTCATTGGGGGTAGCTGGTATGCTTTCGTGGAGGCCGGCTTCAATAGCTCACCCACCAACATTCTCTTCCGGTCTTCGTTCCAGCGGTAGGTAACGTGCTGGAAGAGGACTCGACAGCAACGCTCGCTCCATCCGTCGGCTATCCAGAGCATCGCCTGGGCGAGCTGATCGACACCGCATTCTTCACTTAGTCTTCGCAGTCTTACCGCAATGCACTGTGCGTTGGAGGAGTCTCGTATCCACAGCTGGAAGCTCGTATTGTACTTGCTATCCATGGCACGGATGCTCTCGCCGATTTCGTAGGTGTTTAAAGGGGTGGTGGCCGGCTGCTCAAGAGTGTACCGAACAGACTTACGTGTGGAGTACTTGGTCATTGCTAACGGGCTGCTGGGTGTTGTCTATGCTAAGTTGGCTCAGGTCCGAAAAGACACAGGAAACTATACTGTGGATCAGAGGCACCGGAGCAGCGTTTCTTATAGCAAACCACTGGCCCATCAGCCGGCCTGGCGATTGGCCAGCAACGGATCGTCGTATGAAGAATAGGAGAGTGCATTTCATTTTGGATCGGTTGTCGTTGGTATAATGCAGAATGCTCTACTGCTGAAGATACAACTGTATGAGGTGCTTCACTCCCGGAATGTAAGGCCAATCATTGGATAGGCCCTCCCTTGATTGACACTTATTGTAACAGCGATCATCGGCTGGCGATAACGCAGATTGAGACTAGATCAGAGCATTTGAAATCACTTCGTGAGTTGGTTTTGTAGCGGCAGAGCAGCGGCAGGTGGTCCACTGGCAGGGGCTTGTACTCTGATGGCACAGCCAGCAAGACCTCAATTTAGTTGGAGACATTGTATATTGGAATTTGTCTGACACAGTCCGTATGGAATTCCTGAGGAAGTCTTCTGACTGAGACCCATTGTCTTTTCGGCGTATGACGTGATTCAGCTGTAAGATATGGATCAACCGTAGGGAGAGGGGTGAGGATGGGATGAGTACATTGAAGTAAAACCATGCTACACCGTATGAACATCCAGAGCGAAGTCCACACAGTTGTGCCCGGCTGACCATATCAGATCGGTACCGATCAGATCTGAGTAACTTGTTGATTAATTCAACTGGCCTTCCATCCCAGACGGGTAATATGATGATTTGTAAGAGATCGGACATTTGATCCTTCATCAAGACTACAACAGTTAGCCTCTCTCGCTCAATTTAGCACGAAGATCCATCCCGCGCTGACCATCCCGATCCAGTGGCCATCATGGCAATCGAAAGACAAGCGGGATTGTGTGTATATTAATTGTCTTGAAAATACCACCAGCAGGTCTCCATCCATACGAAGTATCGAAACTGTCGGATTCAAACTCATTTCGGCCCGTCCATCACCCCAACCCCTCAGATACTTGGCTGGGCTACTGAACAAAGCACCCTACACGCAACCTAACCACAATCCGGCAGTGCTCCTGCCTTATACTCCGGTTTGTTGGGTAGGCCTGAATGCCGCCGATATACAAGTTCTGTTCTACGTGATTCAGGCGGTGCTCCTGTTTACTCTAGAAACTAATCAAGTTGGCAACAGGATGCCCTACAGACCCTTTTACTATGACAAGTCGTTGATGAAGATGTGTTCTAAAACTGGTTGGCCCTGTCTCTCTGTTGACTCCATCATACGATCATGCCTAAAACCATCCCAAATCCAGGATGGTGCGCGCTCGTGATCCGCTGGTCGCTAGTGAGCTGCCTGGAAATCAGCAACCAACCCCCAGCCTTACGGCCCATCGTAGACATGTCAGGGTGTTGGCGGTGGTAGTGGAAGTGGAAGTGGTTTGGCAATGGATGGGAAAGGTCGGGTTTAATATTTGCGTAATTACAAAATATTCTGTCTATGATGGATGGGGATTAAGGAATGCTGTCAAAATGTGTAGATATGAAACACAATTGTGGTAAGAGCCGTACTTGAAGGGGAACGTATCTGGGGCCTTTATGATATGAAGGGCACGCTCGGCTTCATGCTGAGAAAATGCGTGAATGGATATGAGGGGATGCATTGCTTAAGGGATAAAAATGAACATGAACGGGAAGGGGAAGGGGGAGAGGGGAGAGGGGAGGGTAAGGGAGATGCTCGGGTGAAGTAATGAGTGAAATGCAAACAATACCAACAAGAGATCTGACCTGTTGAAGAATTGTTAAAAACGAAGTGAAGAGGGGAGGATGGTCAGTGGTGATGAATACGAAGGCAATATACCAGCCCACCAAATGCAGTCAAGTCGGGTCACGTTTTTGTCCGCGCGTAGTTCAAGATATTGTACAAATAATTGTCTGGCTGAATCCCTCTGGCCATCATGTCTTCGTAGAGCTTACGGGCTCCGTATAGATCGGCCGACTTAGCGTAGCCGCTGATTAGGCTGGTGTACACCTTCACGTCAGGAGTGATATTCTCAGCAAGCATCTCATGGAAGAGCTGCATCGCGTTGTTCATATCGGAGTCGCGCGAGTAACCATTGATCAAAGCGGTATACGTGTAGAGGTCTGGCTGAACTCCGTTGGATTTCAGGTCATCGAATACGGCCATTGCCTGACCCATTTCGGACAGCTTGGAGTGACCGTCGATGAGAATGGTGTAGAGCTTCAGATCAGGAGCCAAGTTTCGCTTGAGCATCTCATGATAGACTGCCTTGGCGCGCTCAGTATGGCCTTGCGTCATGAACCCAGTGATGACGGCCGAATAGGCTCGGACATCCGGCTCTAAACCAGAGACAACCATTTCGTCCAACAAACGGGCCCCGCTCTCCATGTCATCCACTTTGGCAAAGCCATGGATCAATGAGGTATAGATCTGCACATTAGGCTTTAGATCAAACGAAAGCATGCTTTGATAGAGCTTCATCGCCCGCACCATATCCGAACGAAGGGTACAGGCATTGATCAGCGCAACGTAGGTGATCTCGTTTGGGCATAGACCTTGGTTCAACATATCTTGAAGCAGCTTGAAAACCTTCTTCATGTCAGATTTCTTGGCGAATCCTTGGATTAGTGAGGTGAAAGTATACACATTAGGAGGGATATTTTGCGCCAACATCTCATTGTACAGTCCAGTCGCTTGTTGCGTCTCGCCAGCCGTTGTATAGCCATGAATCAGAGTGGTATAGGTCACCACATCAGGCTTAACAGGCTGCGACTGCATACCGTGGAAAACTTCCATTGCTCCTGAGATATTTCCCTTCTTGACCATTGCATTGATCAGAGTGTTGTACGCTTTGATATCCGGAACTAAGCCCTGCCGTTTCATCTTGTCAAAAAGATCGAGGATCTCATCTGTAGTCGACCTCGCAGAGAGGCCACGAATAAGCGTGGTGTACAATATCAAATCAGGAATGCTACCGGTCGCCAAGAGTCTCTTGTAAAGAGTCAGGGCCTCCAGGAAGTCGGACCTACGCAGATGCGAACCGATCATGACGGAATAAGCCACCAAATCAGGTTGAGGGAACTTTTCCTGCATGATGTTGAAGATTCGCAAGGCTTCATGGAACATCGATTGCTGAAGAAAGCCGTGCACTACGTTCGTATAGATGATTGCGTTGGGCTGGATTCCCTTTGCCTGCATCTCTTCAAAAACAGTTATGGCTTCATTCACCTTGGCTTGCCTCATGTACGCCTCGATGACGTTTGAATAGGTGACAATATCAGGCTCGATCCCAGCCTGCACCATTTTCTGAAAGGTACGAATCCCTTGATCGAACTCACCGAACCGGATGAACGAGCGAATCTGAGAGGTGTAGAATTTGGCATCAGGCTTAACGCCGCGCTCCATCATGTCCCGACATAGCTCCACTATTTCCTTGATGTCTCTTGCTTTGGCGAACCCGTTTAACAGGGTGGTGTAGGTAGAGGCATTGGGAGCCAGCTCGAGCTTCAGCATTTCCTTGAAGAGCTTCTTGGCTTGGTGTGGATCCCGGCTTCTCACCCACCCGTCGATGAGAATGTTGTAGGTCAAGGTGCTCGGCTTGATGCTTCGCGAGGACATGGCCGCCACCAAAGCCTCCGCCTCTTTCATCTTCAGGCTTTTCGTCAGCGCGTTCAAGATGTGATGGAGACTTTCTCGATCAAGTGGGATTTGGCTGGCAACCATGTATTCGTAAACCTTCAGCATTGAAGGCCTATCAGATTTCTTGATAAACGTGCTCAAGATCCCATTGATGACACTAGTGTACAGTGGGTTGCCCGCAGCTTCCGACGGGCTCGTGCCCAGGCTGGTTCGTTGGAAAGGAGTCGGGGCTTTCGTGAGGGCATCGGCGAGGATCAATGACGATCTAGCGTTTGGCAAGACTTTGTGATGGATCATTTGCGTAAATACCGCAATCGCCTCTTTTGCGTGCGATGCATTGTTCAGCGAGTCCATGAGCGAATTGTATGTCTCTACTCTTAACGGGGAGTTGATCTGCTGAAAGGTATCGAAGAGCTGCCTCGCCCTATCCCGGGTTAAGTCCCGACAATAGCCTAGTATCAATAGGTTCCCCATTTCGAAGCCAAGAGGGACCTGGTGGTATGTGATATCCGCATGAATAGAGGATAGTAGTGGTATATTGCTCTCTCTTACGCAGCAGGCCAATAGCGTGCGATAGGCTGTGTGGTCAGGGACGATCTCTTGTTGGGCCATAGTTTTGTAGAGCGCTAGGGCTGTGTTCGAGTCGTGTTTTGTGAAGAGCTGAATCAGTCGTGTGTACTTTGAAAGAGTTGGCCGAAGCTTGCGCTCTTGCATTTCCAGCAGTTTTTCCCTGGCCTCGTCCAGCCTACCATTCCTCCCATAGAACTCGATCAGTGTGACATATTCTTCGGCCTTCTCGAACTGAAGTCTAGTATTCTTCATGTATTCCCCCACCTTTGTGGCCAATGTGCGTTCGGTGTCGCTACAACCTGTGCTATTTAGGACTTGTAGTAGGGTGGTCAGTAGTTCACTCGAGATGGGGATCGTCTCCCGAGCTTTTAGAAAGGAATCCAGCGTGTTAAAAGCGGCTTTCCTTGTTTGATGGGGCGTTCGGGTTTGAGATCTTGTAATGGCGTGTGAGGAGTCGGAGGTGTAGAAAAAGGTCGAGGGGAAATTCCGACTCGGCAGGGAGGAGCTCTCTTGTCTTTTAGACTCGCTAATACAGCTTTCCTGCCTCCTGGACTGTGTTGTGAGTGAACGGGCCTTGGCTTGACAACAGGAAATGGGTGGGGAGTAATGCCGGATTTTGGAGAAGGACCCACTCAGTCGACACTGTCGACACACCACAATGTTTACGAAGTTCAGATGAGCCATAAACATTCAATGGCAGGTGTGTTGGGGTTGCAAACGAACTGTCAAAGGCGGGGGGACTTTCGCTATATTCAAAAATTGGCCAAGCGCGAATATACAAAAGTTTGAAGTTTTTGGGCATCAATTCGATGACTTTTTCTGTGGGTGAATTTTTGATTCCAAGTCGGCATCACATTAACCACCAATGTGCTGCAATGTGGGCTGGAAATTCGATCATGGCTGGTCAGGTTGGTCTTAGTTAATCACACTTGGGTTGTGATCGACAGAATTTGGGTTAGGTGGGTGCATTAGGCCCACTGTCCAGCGATCATCTCAACTAACTCTAGGGACATGCTAAGCAGCATCCTCCATGCCGGCGGCTTCTAGCTTATCTCATCACCCCGTTCCCGAGTGCAATGGGAAAAGCAAGGGGACACAACCACCTTCGGCAACCGCTTGTATGATCCACTTTGCATTCTGGAATGGATCCAGACAAACCACACCCATGTCGCTTGGAAATCAACAAATCAATGAGTTCATTTGGCTCAAGGGGGATTTCCTTTTCGAGCCCTGTGTAGCAAGTTTTTTTCACACCCTGGGTAGATATCCACGGTAGTGCACACATCCCAATGGCATGCCCACCGAACGCTGGTGATACTGGGGTGGTTCTAGGCAATCCGTCCCAACAGATAGCACTTACTCTGGTAAGCTGCCATTTCACGAGAACCACACGCCGATGGGCAGACAGTTACGACCCCCATGCCCAGTAGCTACGGTTGAGATAGACATGGAAGGGTAGATAAAACACGGGGGCTTGTCGGTGAGCCGGGGATTGTTTTTCCATGCAGAAAGGATCTACGACCCAAGTGGGGATATGCAAGATGCAGCCTGGTGAAGGCTGGCCGTTCCATAACCCATGCTAGCAACGCGGGGCCTATGCTCGCATTCTGCTCGACGACACGCTCTCTACATGGGCGTTGCAAGAATGGACCATTCGCCTTCCTCGACCCATCATCTTGAGAGCAGCAGTACGGAAGCCGGGCGGGTCGTAGACGTAACCTCACTATCTGTTGACCGGGGGCTGATCAAATCAACCAATCATGGAGGTAAGGAGGGATCTATATGGTTGTAGTGGTAGCCAGTGTGTTTCGCAGTGAGCACATAGACCATCTACGCAGTGCTATGAAACCGTGATCAAGCTCACACTTGGTCCCTTGACCATGACGGACTCATTGGCAACATTTGATTCGCCTGTCCGATACATGAACGAAGTTCCAGGATGAAGCGCACAATGAGAATCAAGCCAGTGCCCGACACCATGCCACATAGATGAAGTGAATGAATGTTCCACCCATTTGCAGTTACTGAAATCTGGGCCCAATTCCTGCTTTTGATTTGTTTGTTTTGATGTACATGCGGTGGCTGCATCGGCCACTCTCAGATACCTTTTGCAGTAGGCGGTTTGAAGCTAATCTTCGGGTGCGAATGGTTGTGACACTGGCTGTATATGGCGAGGGCATCCCGAGGTATTGCTCCGCTTCCCGCATGCTCTGAGTCCTCCAATAGTCATTGCATACTGACAAGCTACCCTAATGCTGAAGCATCTGTTGGATTCGTGGGGCTCTTAACAACGCACCTATCCAGATGGCGATGGGATATGGATTGAGCGTCCATTTGCTAATTACTTAACCCCCATTTGCATCCGACATGAATGGATAGCAAGATCCCTATCCTATCTAGGTAGACTTAGCCGTTATTTGGGACAGGATGAGGTTAAGGGCGTGGGTCCTATTCGGCATGTTCATGGAGATTTAGAAATTGACTCAGGCACCACCATAAGTTATTGGGGCGATTGTCATTGGTTGGGCCATATTGGAGGTGGTTCAGTAAGTAGGTTTAGGGTTAACCTCTGTATTGTCTGTCCTCATCTCTGAATATACACTGCCATAGCCTCTCCTAGCGGCAGTGGAAGATCATGCACTGCTTTGTTTCATTAGCAAGACATGGTTGGCCGCATAGCCAATAATTAGGCAGGTATCCGATTGGTCACCCAGGGGTGTCGTAAAGGTGATTGGTGGAGAGATGGGGAAAGTCTTCAACCCTCGGCATGGGCACTCCCCCCACACTGTAGCAAATTTGAAGGCGGGTAATGGAGTACTGGAGGTGGGCCAGAGCCCGCTTATCGACGTGCAGTGCTACGCAATAGTATGCATAACTGGGTCATTCTGAATCGACTTTCAAGAGCAAGGATTCGTCTACGTACTCCCTCATCTAGGATCATGTGGAGAATCCTGGCAACTGTGTGCCAGCTATGGCTCGCTTAATGGATCTTGGGACAGCCTTGTTTCTGGGTTATCCACAGTTCGAATCATTCACGTGTCCTCAGTGTGGGACTCTGATGTCCAAAATACATCCGTGTTGGCGCAGTGAGTTGAAAATCAATAAGTTGCAACTACTTGCCAGTGGTCTGGTCAATATCTGTTAATCCATCTCTGAAGCTTGGGTGGGTGTGTGGGTAGTTGAGAAGAACCTTGGGGTTAGATACGCATCCCACAGATGGATCAATCCAGTTGTCACGAATAGACTGAGTGGTGAGCTGCTCCTTGAGAACGGTAGATGGTCCTGGAGCCATCCCCAACAAACCATCAACAAGGCAGATAAGCTCGCGTTCTACATAGCTACCATTCTTCCCCTAATTGCAACGCAAATGGTGAGCCTCCAACCAGTGGGCTACATCAAAGTCATCCAAGCGTAACATGAATCCTTAAAAATCCAAATGCATCCTGCTATGGTGAACGGTCTGTTCTCTCGATGGGGGCTCCAGCCAGGTGTTCACTTTGGGCATTAGCAGGCAGCTATTTACGGAATGCCTGAATCCCTAAGTGGCTTCTTTGATTGTTGGTTTTGGAGACTCTAACAGCAATGGCGACATCCCCTCTTCGGACATGCTGTTCTCGATTCCCACCATGCAAGTTCAGGATACTCTGTCGCATATCACGATTTCATCTCAGATTAATCGTGGCCAGATCTACCTGCCAAAGTCAGGAGTGGCTACCATTGGATAGTATCTGCACCCTGCTGGAATGATGGTTACAAAGTGTGAAGATTCACAACCTTGGTTGGCGAAGAAGAGAATTCCTGGCATGACTACTTGGGACGACATAGTGATATCACCTGAAATACATCAGTTCTTATCTCGTTACACTGATCAAGATTGCCGTCGCGTTGATTTACCACTCATACTTCCCCTGGTTGCTCACAACAGCAGCAATATTCCCTCAGCTCAGAAGTCACAAGCTTTCCGCTTCAATATATCTAAATCGAGTACCACAACTACAAAGCATATCGTTGCGTATATCATTTAACCAGTATGTCGACTGGTGGTACAACATGGGCATCGAAATCAAAGGTATAGGCTAGCCCGTTTCAACATACTCGTGTAGAGGTGAATATGATATCCTGATGGTGTACCTATTACCCGTACGTCTTGATTATCAACTTGACCAGATCAGCGGAAGATATTTTAACCTCGATCAATGAATCTCTAAGTTCCAGGAGATTTCGGAAATCTAGCAAGGATCACACCATTACCCCTTCAACATTGGATTTCTCAAGGTTTCTCATGTGTATCAGCAGAGCGAATATCATATATCCACTTTGGATAATCACTATGGATTTTAATGGCAACCCACCGTGCGCCATCCTGTTGTCATTCACATCTGGATTGAGTTCTCCAGATTGGTACTAGTTGATTTGAGCTCAAAAATCCCCCTATTGGTGGTAATAACCTCGCTCGTTAGGATAAAACACTGGGCATTGAATACGCAAAATCTATTCTTTCTCCCTTTAATGCCCCATCGCTATCAGAAATTTTTGTTGGGACCACTAGAATACCGTATGAATCAGCTGTAATCTAACATGGATTTGACTTAGGGCATTTCAAAAATGAGGATTAGGGACGATATTAAAATATAATGGTACTTACTTTATATATAGGCCATATAATACGCTACTCCTTTATGAGCAACAAAAAAATTATGGTTTTTTTGAGGGAGTTGAATACCATGATTAGACCGTATTAAAGATGTACAGATGTCTTCAAAAAATCAATGAAAAATCCAGTTTTGAGATTTCTGATAAGGTTTCACACTTGCCTCGTAGGTGGCTACCAGTTGTATAATGGGCAATGTTGTATTTTATGGAACTATCCAATGCAATGGGCTGAGGTAGCTGTCAGAGGGAGGACAAGAACCTAGCTGGACGGCATTGAAAGCCAATATTACCACACCGCTTGTTTCTGTAAATTTTCCTCCCCTAAATGGAATCGATGTAGATTTGGTTGACAAACAGGATAGGAAGATTTCATATGAAAGAGTCGTAGAAGCATTAGATAATATTTCATGGAAATTTTTACTGGACATGCATACGCTTAAAACCAAGAAGAGGTACAAATGCCCTTTTGTGTCAACCTGATATACCTGATTATGCATATGATCATGGTGAGTGATTATGTAGTAATCTTTTGTTGATAGTTGATTTCATATATCACTAGTATCACATTTTACTCATTGGACTTGCTATGAGAGATTTGCAGTTACTGGAAATGATTGGGAGAACTAGTGGATTATTTGGCCTTCACATAAATGCTTCTTGCATTCAGAAGTGGTATTTGTACTCTCCAAGTTTGTAAAATATACTCAGAAAGCTGAAAAAACGTGCGTGCAGTGTTCAAGGGCTTTGATACTACTTTGATAGTCAACTAGCTTTGGGTCCTTGATCTACTGGTGGATATACATCTGGTGAATCCCAATAAGTAGTTCTATGGAGTTCTAGTAGAGTCTCGAGTATATGAGTGGTTTGTTGTAAGAGTCTTGGAGATTTTGGAAGTGATTGAGAGAACAGGTAGATTATGTGGTTTTCACTTAATGATTTATTGAATGTAAAAGTAATATTTATACTTTTACATGGTCTTGGCATAGAAAACACGTAGAATAAGTTTAGGAAGGACCCAAGAACATGTGTGCAAAGTTTGGGGCTGTTTGAACAACTTTTCTAATTTTCATGTTCTGGGTAAATATTCTAAGTAAACCCCAACAAGGATTTTGGTCAGTATTCTCTAGGATTTGGAGGTAATGATCTAAGTGACTAAGTTAGGTGAATATTTAGGTGGAATTACGAGTTCTGACAATATGGTTTAGGTGAGGAGCTGATATATACAATCTAAATGTGTGTCGGAAATGTTGCAAAATTCTAGGGAATATTGGAAGTCACTTGAAGAATAGAAGAGTTGCCTGACATGTGATGTAAATTTTGTAAATACACCTTAATATTGTTGTCAAAACTCGTAATTCCACCTAAATATTCACCTGACTTAGTCACTTAGATCATTACCTTCAAATCTTAGAGAATACTGACCAAATTACATTCAATAAATCATTAAGTGAAAACCACAAAATCTACTTGTCCTCCCAATCACTTCCAATATCTTCAAGACTCTTATAACAAATATTTCCCTAACTTAGTCACCTAGAGCATGGCTTACGAATCTTCGAGAATTCCGACCAAATTTTGGGATCTTTCTCAACATATCTCAAGTGTTTTTCTGCCAAGAGCATGTACAAGTAAAATGCTATTTTTACATTAAATAAATCATCGAGAGAAAACCCCATAATCTACTTGTTCTCCAAGCCGCTTGCAACATCTCTAAAACCCTTACAACAGAATACACATGCGTTAAGGGTCTTAAAGAAAGTTGTGCACAAAGTTTGGGACTTTTGGATAAGTCTGACAATACTGATAACTTCCATGCCTTTACTGATTCAGAGTATAAAGTAATATCTTACCAACTAATTCCTAAGTAAATAATCATCACTCAGTCATACGCTACGCCAAATCTCATGCTGTATGAGTGATTTAGGTGGAATATAAGTGCCTGCAATACAAAATAGTAGACATTTCCACAAGTCTATATCAGAAAGCAAATTCGGAAGCCTGGGATGTTTTGGACAAGCATACACTAATGTAATTATATACCTCATACCTAAGCTATTTATGCATCCGAAGTTTCTATTTAGCATATTGCGTAGTCATGAATTATTTTTTGCACGATTCAAGGGAGTATTGAAGGCAAATTAGAGAGCAAGAGGAATTGCATGATATTCACTTATTGACCTATTGAGATGTCTTACAAACTAAATTTCAAGTGAAAAACTCATGATTTTGCAATAAACTAAATAGAATCTAAAGGGACATGAATGGTTTAGGTGTAAACTCGATATTTACAACATTGCAACCATAAGCGACTATGACTAATAGTATGCAAGAAGTGAAATAATGCTGGGGAATAGTGCCCCAGGCTACTCTAGTATCTCTGCTCATTCTAAGCATTGTATTTTCTGTCCATGATAGTGGCTCACTGTTCATGCATAACAGGATCCACATGATCAGTATGCGACTAGTCTGCTTCCCCTTCCTTCAACCTCAACTCCATGATGATATCTTGGATTACACTGCTGGTGATCAAGGCTGCTAAATGAAAGAATGAGCGCAGTGTACTTGTTGGGAAATCCTAGATGTGGCTGGATTTAATCCCCTATACCACCCTCCGGGTTCTCCCATACACACAAAAGAGGTTTTCATGATCACAGACTTGGGGGTAGGGGCTACCATCTGACCAGGTCACTCGCAGATAATGATTGTGGACAGACAACAAGCAGATGCAAGATGTGATTCGAGATATCAAGGATCCAGATGACACATAGGTATCTTCCGGGTGGTGTATGGCTTCACAGGTTTCGTCACCCACAAGCAAAGCGCCCCCCCCCTCCAGAGTCGGATCTGACAGGTTCAAGTCAGTAAGTCAAGATGAATCATATTTCACTGGAATCATTCGTGATATGACTGAAATCGATCTCACCGTACCCGCAAAGAGTCAAGATAGATGCCGGGTGAGTGATTGTGACACTGCTTCTTTGGCCACTCCACGCGGAAAGTAGTGCGGTCGTATATTCTGATTGCCAGGAAACCGCCCTTCCTTAAGCAAGGCTCAGTATGGCACACGCACCTGCCTGCAAATTCACTACACTCTAGATTAATGCCTCTCTACACCAATGACTCAAACTCCACTCCATCGAGGTGTAAAGGTAAACCACGGCAACCGCATGGCTCGACTTGAGCCAATCACCGCTGGCCATGATGATCCAAGGGTTCGGGGTGGTACAAGTGAGAGCCAAAGTCGTCGGTGCGGGTGGATACCAGCTTGAAATCATCCGCAAGCAACCCGACTGGCAAACCTTGTCACATCCATGATCCCTATTCACGTGCGCATGAACTTGAAAGCTGTGCTCTAAAGGAAAACGGCCGCCCCAAATATGGCTTGATGAATCAAGGATCAATCCCGTTGGGTGACCACCGAGTTGGTATCATGCGATCACACATTCGAACCGGTCGATTAGATGCCTAGATGTGAGATTTGAACACCACGGCCATATTTGGTCGACGGTGGTGTTTGCGATGATTCGTGTAGGACACCGGCGGTGGAGTACCTCGAATATTCAATGAAGCACAGGATAAGCAGATGGATGTGGTTCGCGTTGCTGATGATTGTCCATTTATGAGTAGATATACTAGGGTTACAATGTGTGCAAATATATGAAAATGTCCGTAGATGTATGATTCATTGACGTAGCTAAACAGTGTCCGTGGTGGCAGTAGGGGAAGGGGTCTAGGTAGGGGGATGAATTATTGTTGTTCGTCTTCGATGTCGAATATCTTGAAGATCGCGTCAGCATCTTGATAGTCGTTGTGCACGACGTTGACAAGGTACCAGTTGTCCATGATGGACTCTATGCATTGACGGGTGGGTTCTTCGGGCTCGTACACCTTGGCCCACTCTCCCCACAACTCGAACGCCTCGTCTTTCCAGACAGTGAAGCTGTAGGCTTCAACAATGGTGGGCTGCACAATCTGTTTGCCGGGGAAGATTCCCCATGTGACAGCGTTAGGTTCGTCGGATTGGGTGTTGGTGCGCAAATCCCCTTGCTTGTTGATGGCGTAGTAGGTGATATAGGGATCTTGGTTGATCTTGTGCACCAGTCGGTCCAGTGCTTCGGGGGACACAAAGAATTCAAGGTACGCTTTCTGATAAACATACCCGTTCTGAGGGCCCCATCCATGGACTTTGTGGGAGGATTCGACCCCGTTGACAGCGGGCTGGCTGTTGATCGTGAGGTAGCCGAGTCGGTTGATGTTGACCAGTTTCTCAGTAATCGCACCCGACTCCGGCAACAAGGGCTGGTCACTCCATGGAAGGGCAAGGACCTTGCCACTGCAGTAGTCGGCAAACAACTGGCATATCTCCGAGAGATTTTGTGGGGATTTCCACAATTGTTTAGCTTCCTTCATCGACTGCTTCAAAGAGACTCCGTGGACACCCAGGTTACCATATGCTGGGGAGCGAGAATCACCCCATCGTCCGTTGGGAAAATCATCCCAATTTTCTGTGCGAGCGATGTAACTCTTGACACGGTTTCTCCAGAAGATGGGTCGGACGTTCTCGTTGGCACGCTTCTTCGAAAGGGAAGGGTTCCAGGGAAGTGGGCGAACGGTCTCCTGAGCGGGCACGAAGTTGAGCCCTTCGAGGACCAGGCGCGTGGAACGCTCGAGGTTCAACGTGTAGAAGTGGAACCCGAGGATGCCCTCCTCCTGCATTCTTCTGCACATGCTGATGGCCAGACGGACGCCGTAATCTTTCACTGCTTGGTCGTCTTCTTTGATGGGCTCCAATTCATCCAAGATCGCCTGAGGGACGAAAGTTTTGCACAGGGTAGTCATGCGCTTGAACCCGTTGTAATTCTGAATTGGGAGAATCCCAGGCAGGATGGGGCACTGGATCCCGATCTCCCGACATTTCTTCACCCACTCGAGGAAAAGCTCGACGTCGTAAAAGAGCTGGGTCACTATGTAATCGGCACCAGCGTCTACCTTTTCTTTAAGGAATCGCAAGTCCTCCTCAAAGGAGGTGGCATCAAGATGGCCCTCAGGGTAGCCAGCCACCGATACGCAGAAGTAATCCCCATACTGCTCACGGATGTATCTGACCAGATCGACGGCGTTGGAGAAGCCCGACTCGCAAGCGGTCCAAACCTCCTGGCCCCGAGGAGGATCACCTCTCAAAGCCAGAATGTTTTGGATCCCGCATTCTTTGGCTTTCTTCAACGCAAAATCGATCTGCTCTTTGGGCATGTTGGTACAGGTCAAATGCATGGTGGTTTCTAGACCGTAGACGCTCTGGGCAGTGTCGCAAAGCTCAAGGGTCAGGTCGGAGGTCGACCCACCGGCACCCCAAGTGACATCGATGAAAGTGGGGCCGAGCTTGTACATGCGCTCCATGCGATCATACAAGTTGTTGATACCCTACGGATACGGGGAAGGGGAGTTAGGACGGTGCAGATGAATGAAGAGCGAGCCAAGAGATTACCTGTTGCGTCTTGGGAGGGAAGTACTCGAAGGACCAGAAGGGTCTGTTCTCTGCAGTGGCCTGCTCAATCTTTGTGATGACCTTCATGATGCCGAGTCGTCAAATACCAGAGAAGCAAGATCGTCTCAAGTGTTAGACATTGCTTCGGCCCAAAAACCTCTTAAATACCTAAAATGACTCACTGAGGTACAAACTCCCTGCCTTCGGCTGATTGGCCCGCTGGCGAATGTGAAATAAGGCATCATCGGGAGCGCGGCCAGCCATTGGCAGCGGCCATTCCCAATTCAGACGTGGATCCAGAAAGATAAAGATCATCTTTTTTTCGAATGGAAATTTTTCATTCGAACCCGAAGTTGTCCATCATTACCAGATTCTCCATGTTAGGCCAGGATTTCTAGTCACTACTGTCCATAAGTAGACTTAAAATGGAAGCATTTGAGAGGATAACGAGGGGTTTCCTGAGCGCAATCTGTACTAAAGCTTGAGTTGGATTGCATAATATAGGCAGGTGCAGATGCCTAAGCCTTGCGGCTACCAAATGAAGTCCGAAATCAGGAGGGCACTGCATGGATAGCATGCGTGATACAACTATCGTTGATGTCATGGATTGGCTGGCCATGCGAGGTGGTCGTCCATCAGGCTCCGCTAGCTTCAGTCCATCGGGCGGCACTGTGTGGAACTTCATCTGCCTGATAGCATCTGGCGAAACAGGCGGGTGTCTGCCACGCGAATGGGGGATCAGGAAGCGCAGGGATAGGGATTCACGGCGCCCCAAGCTATCCATGTGAAAAAGGCACCGCGGATTTCGAGATTGATCAACGTGGCCTATTATCTATCCAAGCACCCACCGGTTTCATTCCTGCTCGCCATATTTGGCCCGCGATCATTGGGATGGCTACTTCGGCGCACTAGATGCATCAGAATGCCGAAAGCGATTCGGCCGCTTGGAAAACCACCTGGAGTGAGGATGCCTTGCCAATACAACGGTTTGCGCGGATGGACTTAGACGGCTCCCCCACCAATCAGGTGCATTCTAATGGGATAGCCAGCTAAATATAGCAGCATCCGATCAACATCTGAAGATTGCCCTTTTCAGAGTCCTACCCCGATCAGTAGGCATCTAGAGCATGGGCTAGAATGTTCATCTGATTCTTATTTCCACTCGCTTGAGCTTGTTGGTGGCCACTCCCATCGCCAGCCTAGCTCAACAGCAAACGCTTAGGCTCTAGTTGCCCCTACGCACTGCTGCGGGTGGGGTCGATACTTGTTGCTGCTAAGGTGCAGGTTCTTCAGCATGGTGTCCCGAGTTGCTAGGGCTATATCTGCTCGAATGCGCCTTTCAACAGTGTTTCGTTGTGCCCACTCCATATTACTGCCATCCGGCATGTTTCGATGATGGTTTCATTCCTCCAGTGTTTGTGACACACTCTTTCGTAATGCGTTCCGCATTGTCGAGCTTCTATTGGATGATCTCTTGACGTTGTTGTTGTGATCTGAAGGACAGGAGGTCCTTTGCTTCTTCTCCTATTGCCTACTTTGCTATGTGGTTGTCAGACGCTCAAAGTTTGTATTGCTTGATCTCGCCGTAGGTGGTACCAATCATGACTGAATGTTGCATCTGTCTTTAGAGATAGGGGTGGGATTGACCTCCTTTGGAGGCCTCTTTATGGTGCTTGGTGTGCTTCTCCTATTCGATTCTGGCCTTCTGGCCATCGGAAACGTACGTTTGTATACCATCACTCCTATACTCTTTTGTGCCCAGCCACTTAATGCTTATTCCTACCCTTCCTCTGTAGCTCTTCTTCCTCGCCGGCATCACGCTTCTGATCGGGTTACAAAAGACCCTTGGTTTCTTTGCCCAGCGAAACAAGCTGGGGGGCACCGTGTGCTTCCTTGGTGGGATCTTTCTGGTGCTTGTCAAATGGCCTATGGTTGGAATGATCATTGAGCTGTTTGGTTTCGTCAATCTCTTTGGGTAAAGTATCCCCTGTCCGGTTCGCTTCCTTCTGCTAGCTCCACAGTACTGAGCCTTGATTTAGTGATTTCTTCCCAGTGGTGCTGAGCTTCCTCCGGAAGTTACCTCTCATCGGACGTTTATGGAACCTTCCTATATTCTCCAGGGCTTATTAGCTCCTGATGATGCTCTACTAGTGCTTCTGTGCAGACTGCTAGCCAAGCCTTGTTGCACACTGATTCTCAATTCCCTTTCCTTCCTTACTCTGGACAAATCAACTTCTAGCACCATATTGGCTCTGGAACGCCCTTCCCTTAGCCTGCTTAGCAGTCATTCTAAATGTGGTATCATCTTGCGTTTATTCCATAATTATGCCGTTAATCAGTGCTGATTCCATTCCATCTGAAGTGGTCAATAAACTAACATGACCTGCCTGACATATCTATCCTGAACCTCTGGCACCACAGTGCTACCGTCCAGCCATATGCTTCACTTGATGCCACACCTACCAAGGTATGTTTTTGGCAGGGTCAAATGAATGGGCATCACTTTTCAATTGCCATAAAAATTGCTGTGCACCATAAGTGTTGTAAGAGTTTTGGAGATATTGGAAGTGATTAGGAAAACAAGTAGATTATGTGGTTTTTGTTGCAATATTCTGATGAATATTGGAAGTGATGTGGGGAACTAGAGGACTTACATGCTATTCACTTGTAGAATTATTGATCAAAAGTTTGGTATTTGTACTTTTGATAAAGTAGAGCAAATAAACGTGCAGAGTCTATTAAGGAAGGTCCCAAGAATTTGTGTGCAAAGTTTGGGGTCTTTTGGACAACTTTGAGAAAAGTCACAATCTTGGTACCTTATAATTTGGTGAATATATTGCAAGTAAATCCCAACAAGAAAGTTGGACAGGACAGAATGTTAATCACAGAGTAAGATATGTGTGACTAAGTTAGCATGAATACTTAGGTGACAACTTAATAATTTCAAGAGTTTTCACTTAATGATTTATTGAATGTCAAAGTAATACTTATACTTTACATGATATTGGCAAAACAAACATGTAGGCTATGCTTAGAGAGGTCTCAAATAAATACACGGTAAGTTTGTGGCTGTCTATGTTGTAAAAGTCTAGGGGATATTGTAAGTGATTGGGGGAACAAGTGGATTATGTGGTTTTCACTTAATGATATATTAAATGTAAAAGAAGTATTTATACTTTTACATTGTCATGGCCTAGCAAACTTGTAGAATAGGCTCAGAAAGGTCTCAAGAGCATGTGTGCAAGGTTTAGGGCTGTTTGGACAACTTTGGGAATTTTCATGTTCTGGGTACCTAGTATTTGGTGAAAATATTCTAAGTAAATCCCAGCAAAGAATTTGGTCAGTATCCTCTAGGATTTGAAGGTAATGATCTAAGTGACTAAGTTAGGTGAATATTTAGGTGGAATTACAAATCTTTACAAGACAAATTCTAGAGGATACTGACCAAATTCTTTGTTGGGATTTACTTAGAATATTATCACCAAATACTAGGTACCCAGAACATGAAAATTCCCAAAGTTGTCCTAACAGCCCCAAGCTTTGCACACATGCTTTTGAGACCTTCCTAAGCCTATTCTACATACTTGTTATGCCAATACAATGTAAGAGTATCAATACTACTTTTACATTTAATATATCATTAAGCGAGAACCACATAATCTACTTGTCCTCCCAATCACTTCCAATATCTCCAAGACTCTTACAACAGGTTATGAGCCCCAAGCTGTCACTCTCTGCAATGTCTATTACTGCTATTACTATAACTTCTCCCTCTGCTGAAAAGTTGGATGGATCTAACCATCAAGTGTGGAAGGTGAAGATGAAGATGCTGCTACAAGAAAGAGGCCTTTGGGATATTGTCATGGGAGAAGAATGCCCTCCTAAAAACATGGGAGAGGAAGCCTTAAAGTACCAGAAGAAAGAACAAAGTGCCTTTAACTGCACATGCTTCAATGTTAAAGACAAATTGATAATTTGTTACTCAAGAGCAAAATGGCAAAAGATGCCTGGAAGGCATTAGAAGACACCTACCAGTCATGTTCAGCTGCCAAGAAAATGTATCTGAGATGAAAATTCTTTACCACAATGATGCAGCCAGGAGAAGAAATGAAAAATCTAATTAACAGAATTACCCTGCTGGTAGATGAAATGGAATCTGTGAGCATACCAACTACCAGTGAGGATGTGATAGTTACCATCCTGAATAGCCTGACAGATGAGTTTCAGGGCCTTGTATCAGCCCTAGAGTCCAGAATTGAAGATTTGATCTTAAATTACGTATATGGAAGGCTCCTGGATGAAGAATTTGTTGTAAGAGTCTTGGGGATATTGGAAGTGATTTGGAGATCAAGTAGATTATGTGGTTTTCACTTAATGATTTATTGAATATAAAAGTACTATTTATACTTTTACATGGTCTTGGCATTACAAACATGTAGAATAGGTTAAGGAAGGTCCCAAGAACATGTGTGCAAAGTTTGGGGCTGTTTGAACAACTTGGAGAATTCTCATGTTCTGGGTACCTGGTATTTTGGTGAAAATATTCTAAGTAAATCCCAACAAGGAATTTGGTCAGTATTCTCTAGGATTTGAGGGTAATGATCTAAGTGACTAAGTTAGGTGAATATTTAGGTGGAATTACAAATTTTTACAACACTCCCACTCAGCTAAATGTTCATACTGACTAGTCCTAATTTTGACCTAAGATATTCAAACTTGTCTCTAGCTAATGGTTTGGTAAATATGTCTGCAATCATTTCATCTGTAGGACAGTAAACTAAGCTAACTAAGTTATTCTCTATAGCTTCACGTATGAAATGATGTCTAATATCCATGTGCTTGGTTCTAGCATGAAAAGTTGGATTTCTACATAATTGTATACATCCTTGATTATCTTGAAATAAAGTAATAGGTGTTTTTTGATATAGGCCTAAATCTGTGAAAAGTTTTCTTAACCATATTGCTTCTTTTGTAGCTTCACAGGAGGCCATATACTCTGCCTCTGTGGTGGAAAGTGCTACGGTTGGTTGCTTTCTTGAATTCTATGAAATTGCTCCTTTACAGTAAAGAAAAGTGTATCCTGTGGTGGATCTTCTGTCTTCCAAATTCCATCCCCAATCAGCATCAGAGTATCCCACAAGATCCTGTTCTGAATCCTTATAAGTATATCTTAAGCAGATATCAGCGGTTCCTCTTAGGTATCTAAAAATCTACTTAACTGCGCAATATGATCAGATCCATGGTTCTGATTATGTTGGCTGACAGCTCCCACTGAATATGAGATATCTGGACATGTTCCAAGCATGATATACATCAGACTGCCGACCATAGATTGATAAGGAAAGTCAGGGCTTTCAGATGGCACCAAGCTCTCTTGATTTGGTTGAGTTTTGACCAAGTTAAGGTTTGTCTCCATTGGGGTAGCTGCCGGTTAACAGTCTTCCATTTGGTACTTCTTTAGTATATCTTGAATATACTTGGATTGACTTAGGGTGATAGTCTGGGTACTTCTGTCTATAGAGAATTTAATCCCTAAGTAGTAACTGAGTTCTGCTTGGACATCTTGAACTCTTTAGATAGGCTGGATTTAGTCTCTTCCAATGTTGCTAGGTTATTGGCGGCTATAATTAGATCATCCACATATAGAGCTAATAGAACTGGATTTGCTCTATCTGGCTTATAATATATACTATAGGCAGCATTACTCCTTTTGAAACTCAAAGATTCCAAATAAGAATCTATCTTGCAATTCCAGGCTCTTGGTGATTGTTTGAGACCATATAGTGACTTTTAAGCTTGCAGACCAAATGGGGGTTATCTTGGTCAACAAACCCATCAGGCTGGTCCATATACAAGTCCTCATCAAGTTCTCCATTCAAAAATGCAGTTTTTGCATCCATTTGATGAATAAAAAACTTATATTTGGCTGCAATAGCCAAAATTAATCAGATGGAATTAAACTTGGCTACCGGTGCAAAGGTCTCAGTATAGTCAAGTCCTTTTGTTTGAGAGTATCCTTTGGCTACAAGTCTTGCTTTGTATCTTTCAATTGTACCATCAGCTTTGTATTTTGTCTTGAAGACCCATCTGCATCTAATTGATTTTCAGTTGATTGGTAATTTGACTAAGTCCCAAGTTTGATTTTCCATTAGGGCCTGATATTCCTCGGTCATTGCAGATCTCCAAAATCTTGTCTGAGGGCTATTTAGGGCCACTTTTACAGTCTGGGGCTCATTAATATGGACTGAATAGGCATAGGCTAAGTTTGCACCCTCATTGATATAGTAATTTGGGCTATTTCTTGTCCGATTGGATCTCCAGGCATTTAATATTGGAATGATCACTTCTGGGATATTCCTGGGCACTGATTCTGGCTGAACCACAGTTGTAGCGTCCTCTGGAGTGAAAAAATTTTCAGTGTTTTGCTCTGATTCAATCCTGACAATTGGTGGACTTGAGATCAAATTTGTCATCATCTGATGTCATTTTTTGTGAAAATTTGAATTTTCATCAAACAGCACATCCCTGGACTTGATCAGCTTCTTTGCTTTGGTATTGTAGAGTCTGTATGCCTTACTCTCATTGCAGTAGCCCAAAAATATGCATTTACACTTTTTGGCTCAAATTTTGACTGATTTCCGGTCAGTTTTTTGGCATATGCTGTACACCCATATATTCTTAGATGTTCTGCACTTGGTCTGTATCCATGCCATGCTTCAAATGGAGTAGAATCACGAAGTATTCTGTTATAACTCCTGTTTTTAAGGTATATAGCGGTGGCAACTGATTCCACCCAAAAAATCATAGGATAATTTTTGATCATGGATCATAGATCTTGCCATATCAATTATTGATCTGTTAGCTTGTTCTGCTACTTCATTTTGCTGTGGGGAGTATGGTACAGTAGTCTCTTGCTTTATCCCATAAATTTTGCAGAAGTGGATGAAGAGTTTTGAGGTATATTCTCCACCATTGTCAGAGCGCATTTTCTTGATTTTTTCACCAGTTTCTCTCTCCACCATGGCTTTAAACTCTCTGAACTTAGACAGAGCTTCTTCCTTTCTCTCCATGAAGTAGACCCATGTGTATCTTGTATAATCATCAATAAAAGTGATTAAATACTTCATCCCGCCTAAGGATAAATTTTCATAGGTCCACACAGATCTGAGTAAATTAGATCTAATTTTTTCTTCGTTTTGATTAACCCAGAGCTCTTGAACGGTTGTCTGGCTTATTTCCCATATATGCAGGCTTGACAGTGCTCCAAATTAGCTGGGAGATTAATTTTCACTCCGGAAATTAGCTGATCTTTGATCATTTTGCGCAAATAATCAAAATTGATGTGTCCAAGTCTCCTGTGCCAAAGCATTGATGTTTCTTCATTTAAGTTACTTATATTGGCTTCCAAATATGATGGAATATAAGTCAACTTGTATAGATTCTGATCTCTGATGCCCAAAGCAATATAGGCACCATTTTGATCAGTGATCATGCATCCAGAATTGTCAAAACTGAAACTGAGTCCTTCTGCTGTGGCCTTGCTTACAAAGAGTAGGTTCTTGGCTATTTCTGGTACATAGAGTACTTCTTTTAAAGTCAGTGTATGGCTTCCTTCACTGCTTCTAAGGTTTACTTGGATAGTTCCTTCTCCCACTGCATCAAGTGTTCTATTGTCACCCATGAAAACCTTCTTCATCGGAATTTCTTGATATTGGGTAAAAAGTTCTTTTTGGTGTGTAAAGTGTTGAGAAGCTCCAGAGTCAATATACCACATCTGAGAATCCTTGTTTGTGGCCATATTTAGTGCAGATATGAATAGTCTATCTTCAGTTGTTGCAGCATTTGCATATTCAGGCTTCTTTTGCTGATAATCTCTCTTTTTGAGACACCAGTCTGATGTGTGTCCTTTCCTTTTGCAGTAGTTGCAAAATAGGTTGCTGTTGCCTTTGTAGAGTCTTGGGTACCTCCATTGTTGGTTATCATTGCTCATTAAAGCGTTTTCTTCTTCCTTCTTATTGGCGCTTGATTTTCTTAATTCTTCATCCAGGAGCCTTCCATATACGTAATTTAAGGTCAAATCCTCAGTTCTGGACTCTAGGGCTGATACAAGGCCCTGAAACTTGTCTGTCAGGCTATTCAGGATGGTAACTATCACATCCTCATCAGTAGTTGGTACACCCACAGATTCCATCTCATCTACCAGCAGGGTAACTCTGTTAATTAGATTTTTCATTTCTTCTCCTGGTAGCATCTTTGTAGTAAAGAATTTTTGTCTCAGATACATTTTCTTGGCAGCTGAACATGCCTGGTAGGTGTCTTCTAATGCTTTCCAGGCATTCTTTGCCGTTTTTGCTCTTGAGCATTGAATTAGCAATTTGTCCTTGACCTTAAGGCAAATGCAGTTAAAGTCACTTTGTTCTTTCTTCTGGTACTTTAAGGCTTCCTCTCCCATGTTTTTAGGAGGGCATTCTTCTCCCATGACAATATCCCAAAGGCTTCTTTCTTGTAGCAGCATCTTCATCTTCACCTTCCACACTTGATGGTTAGATCCATCCAACTTTTCAGTAGAGGGAAAAATTCCAGTAACAGCAGTAGTAGACATTGCAGAGAGTGACAGCTTGGGGCTCATAACCTGTTGTAAGAGTCTTGGGGATATTGGAAGAGATTTGGAGATCAAGTAGATTATGTGGTTTTCACTTAATGATTTATTGAATATAAAAGTAGTATTTATACTTTTACATGGTCTTGGCATTACAAGCATGTAAAATAGGTTAAGGAAGGTGGCAAGAACATGTGTACAAAGTTTGGGGCTGTTTGAACAACTTTGAGAATTCTCATGTTCTGGGTACCTGGTTTTTTGGTGAAAATATTCTAAGTAAATCCCAACAAGGAATTTGGTCAGTATTCTCTAGGATTTGAGGGTAATGATCTAAGTGACTAAGTTTGGTGAATACTTAGGTGGAATTACAAATTTTTACAACAGAATTAAGAAAATCAAGCGCCAACAAGAAGGAAGAAGAAAATGCTTTAATTAGCAATGATAATCAACAAAGGAGGTACCCAAGACCCTACAAAGGCAACAGCAACCTGTTTTGCAACTACTGCAAAAGGAAAGGACACACATCAGACATGTGTCTCAAAAAGAGCAATAATCAGCAAAAGAAGCCAGATTATGAAAATGCTGCAACAACTGATGATAAACTATTCATATTTGCACTAAATATGACCACAGACAAGGATTCTCAGATGTGGTACATTGACTCTGAAGCATCTCAACACTCTACATACCAAAAAGAACTTTTTACCCAGTATCAAGAAATTCTGATTAAGAAGGTTTTGATGGGTGACAATAGAACACTTGATGCAGTGGGAGAAGGAACTATTCAAGTAAACCTTAGAGGCAATGAAAAAGCCATACGCCAACTTTAAAAGATGTACTCTATGTACCAGAAATAGCCAAGAACCTACTAACGGTAAGCAAATCCACTGGAGAGGGACTCAGTCTGAGCTTTGACAATCCTGGATGCAAGATCACTGATCAAAATGGTGCCCATATTGCTTTGGGTGTCAGAGATAAGAATCTATACAAGTTGACTTATATTTCATCATATATGGAAGCCAATATATGTAACTTAAATGAAGAAACACCAACACTTTGGCATACAAGATTTAGACACATCATGTTTGATTATTTACGCAAAATGATCAAAGATCAGCTAATTTCCGGAATAAAAACTGATCCCCTAGCTAATTTGGAGCACTGTGAAGCCTGCATCTATGGGAAACAAGCCGGAAAACGGTTCAGGAGCTCAGGACCAATCAAAACTAAGAAAAACTCAGATCTAACTCACTCAGATCAGTGTGGACCTATGCAAATTATATCCTTGGGCAGGATGAAGTATTTAGTCACTTTTATTGATGATTATACAAGATACATGTGGGTCTACTTCATGGAGAGAAAGGAAGAAGCTCTGTCTAAGCTCAGGGAGTTTAAAGCCATGGTGGAGAGAGGAACTGGTGAAAAAATCAACAAAATACTCTCTGACAATGATGAAGAATATACCTCAAAACTCTTCACCCACTTCTGCAAAATTCATGGGATAAAGCAAGAGACAACTGTACCATACTCCCCACAGCAAAATGGAGTAGCCAAACATGCAAACATATCAATAATTGATACGGCAAGATCTATGATCTATGATCAAAAATTTGTTGTAAGAGTCTTGAATATATTGGAAGTGATCAGGAGGACAAGTAGATTATGTGGTTTTCACTTAATGATTTATTGAATATAAAAGTAGTATTTATACTTTTACATGGTCTTGGCATAACAAACACGTAGAATAGGTTAATGAAGGTCCCAAGAGCATGTGTGCAAAGTTTGGGGCTGCTTGAACAACTTGGAGAATTCTCATGTTCTGGGTACCTGGTATTTTGGTGAAAATATTCTAAGTAAATTCCAACAAGAAATTTGGTCAGTATTCTCTAGGATTTGAGGGTAATGATCTAAGTGACTAAGTTAGGTGAATACTTAGGTGGAATTACAAATTTTTACAACAAATTATCCTATGATTTTTGGGCAAAATCAGTTGCCACTACTGTATATCTTAAAATTGGAGTTATAACAGAATACTTTGTGATTCTACTCCACTTGAAGCATGGTATGGGTACAGACCAAGTGCAAAACATCCTAGAATATTTGGATGAACAGCATATGCTAAGAAACTGCCTGGAAATCTGTCAAAATTTGAGCCAAAAAGTGTAAAATACATATTTTTGGGCTACTGTAGTGAGAGTAAAGCATACAGACTCTACAAAACCAAAGCAAAGAAGCTAATCAAGTCCAGGGATATATTGTTCAATGAAAATTCAAAATTTTCACAAAAAGTGACATCAGATGATGACAAAACTTTGAGCTCAAGTCCACCAATTGTCAGGATTAAATCAGGGCAAAACAATGAAAATTTTTTCACCCCAGAGAACTCTACAACCATGGTCCAGCCTGAAGCAGTGCCAAGGAATATCCCAGAAGTGATCATTTCAGTATCAAATGCTTGGAGATCCAATTGGACAAGAAATAGCCCAAATTACTATATCAATGAGGGTACAAACTTAGCCTATGCCTATTCAGTCCATATTGATGAACCCCAGACTGTAAAAGAGGCCCTAAACTGTCCTCAAACAAAGTTTTGGAGATCTGCAATGACTGAGCAATATCAGGCCCTGATGGAAAATCAAACTTGGGACTAGGTCAAACCAATGAAACAAAAATCAACTGGATGCAGATAGGTCTTCAAGACAAAATACAAGGCTGATGGTACAATTGAAAGATACAAAGCAAGACTTATGGCCAAAGTATACTCTCAAACAAAAGGACTTGATTATACTGAGACCTTTGCACCAGTAGCCAAGTTTAATTCCATCAGATTAATATTGGCTATTGCAGCCAAATATAAGTTTTTTATTCATTAAATGGATGTAAAAACTGCATTTTTGAATGGAGAACTTGATGAAGATGTGTTTATAGACCAGCCTGATGGGTTTGTTGACCAAGATAACCCGCATTTGGTCTGCAAGCTTAAAAGTCACTATATGGTCTCAAACAATCTCCAAGAGCCTGGAATTGCAAGATAGATTCTTTTTTGGAGTATTTGGTTTCAGAAAGAGTAATACTGACTATAGTATATACAATAAGCCAGATAGAGCAAATCCAGTTCTATTAGCTCTATATGTGGATGACCTTATTATAGCCACCAATAACCTATAAACATTGGAAGAGACTAAATCCAGCCTATCTAAGTAGTTCATGATGTCCAATCCAAAAGAGCTCAGTTTCTACTTTGGGGTAGAGTTCTCCATAGACCAAGGTACCCAGACTATTGCCCTAAGTCAATCCAAGTATACTCAAGATATACTAAAGAAGTACAATAGGAAGACTGTACACTGGCAGCTACCCCAATGGAGACAAACCTTAATTTGGTCAAAACTCAACCAAATCAAGAAAGCTTGGTGCCATCTGAAAGCCCTAACTTTCCTTATCAATCAATGGCCTGCAGTTTGCAGTTTATTGTGCTTAGAACACGTCCAGATATCTCAAATTCAGTGGGTGTTGTCAGCCAACATGACCAGAACTAATGATCTAATCATATTGCAGCATTTAAGCAGATTTTTAGATACCTAAAGGGAACTGCTGATATCTGCTTAAGATATACTTATAAGGATTCAGAACAGGATCTTGTGGGATACTCTGATGCTGATAGGGGACAAAATTTGGAAAACAGAAAATCCGCCACAAGATGCACCTTTCTTTACTGTAAAGGAGCAAAATTCATAGAATTCAAGAAAGCAACCAACCATAACACCTTCTAACACAGAGGCAGAGTATATGGCAGCCTGTGAAGCTACAAAAGAAGCAATGTGGCTAAGAAAGCCTTTTACAGATTTAGGCCTGTGTCAAAAAACTCCTATTACTTTATTTCAAGATAATCAAGGATGTGTAAAATTAGGTAGAAATCCAACTTTTCATGCTAAAACTAAGCACATAGATATTAGACATCATTTCATATATGAAGCTATAGAGAATAACTTAGTTAGCTTAGTTTACTGTCATTCAGATGAAATGGTTGCAGACAGATTTACAAAACCATTAGCCAAAGACAAGTTTGGATATCTTAGGTCAAAATTAGACTAGTCAGTATGAACATTTAGCTAAGTGGGAGTGTTGTAAAACTTGTAATTCCACATAAATATGCACCTAACTTAGTCACTTTGATCATTACCTTAAAATCTTAGAGGATACTGACCAAATTCCTTGTTGGGATTTACTTAGAATATTTTCACCAAAATACCAGGTACCCAGAACATGAAAACTCTCAAGGTTGCCCAAACAGCCCCAAACTTTGCACACATGTTCTTGGGACCTTCCTTAGCCTATTATACATGCTTTTTATGCCAAGACCATGTAAAGTTTAAATACTACTTTTACATTCAATAAATCATCCAGTGAAAACCACATAATTTACTTGTTTTCCCAATCACTTCCAATATCTCCAAGACTCATACAACAGTACCCAGTACATGAAAATTCTCAAAGTTGTCCAAACAGCACCACACTTGGCACATATCTTCTTGGGACCTCCCTTAACCTATTCTACATGTTTGCAATGCCAAGAACATGTAGAAGTATAATACTACTTTTACATTCAATAAATCATTAAGTGAAAGCCACATAATCTACTTGTCCTCCCAATCACTTCCTATATCCCCAACACTCCTACAACAATTTGAAGGTAACAATCTAAGTGACTGAGTTAGGTGAGTCTCTAGGTGGAATTACAAATCTTTACAACACCTTGACAACCTCAAGAAATCCCATGCTCAGAGTGCCTGATGTTTTTGTGAAAATATTCCAAGTAAATCCCAACAAGGGGGTTAGTTAGATTCTCTAAGATTTGTATGTATTCTTGTATGTGCCTAAGCTAGGTAAATATGTGTGTGTAAATTCAATTTATTACAACACTCTCCCTCAACTAAATACTCATATTAGCTATTCCCAATTGTGACCCATGATACACAAATTTATTACTAGCTAATGGTTTGGTAAATATATTTGAACTCATTCCATCTATAGGACAGTATCTATTTTAACCAGCTTACTGTCTATAGCTTCCCATTTGAAGTGATGCCTAAAATCTATTTGCATAGTTCTAGCATGAAGAGTTAGATTTTCCACCCAACTGCATGCATCCATGATTATCTTGAAATAATGCAGTAGAGGCTTTTTTGTTGTGAAATTTTGTAATACCACATAGGTACTCACCTAACTTGGTTACTTAGATCAATACCTACAAGTCTTAGAGATTACTGACCAAATTCCTTATTAGAATTTATTTAGAATATTTTTGCCTAAATATCAGGTATCCAGCATATGAGAATTCTCAAAGTTGTCTACATAGCCCCAAACTTTGTATTCATGCTCTTAGGACTTTCTTAAGCATACCAATATGCTTGTCATGCCAAGACCATGTAAATGTATGAATCCTACTTTTGCATTCAATAATTCATTAGGTGAAAGCTACTAAATCTACTGCTTCTCCCTATCACATTCAACATCTTCAAGGCTCTTATAACAGAAGACACTTACCAGTCTTGTTCAGCTGCTAAGATATGAATTGTTGCCAAGAATTCTCTACTCTAAAGATGATACCAGGTGAAGAAGTGAAAAATCTAATTAGCAGAATTACCCAGCCAGTGGATGAGATGGAATATGTAGGTGTCCCCACTACCAATGAGGATGTGATAGTGGCAATCCTGAATAGATTGACAGACAGGTTTCAGGGCCTTGTATCAGCCCCAGAGCCCAGAACTGAAGGTTGACAATAAACTATAAATATGGAAGGCTCCTGGATGAAGAATTAAGAAAATCAAGCACAAACAAGAAGGAAGCAGAAAATGCTGTAATAAGTAATGAAAGCCCACAAAGGTGTTGCCCAAGACCTTTTAAAGGCAATACCAGCCAGTTTTGCAGCTACTGCAATAGGAAAGGACACACATCAGACTGGTGTCACAGAAAGATGCTCAGTTAAAGAAGACTGAACATGGAAATGCCGCAACAACTGAAGTTGACTATTCATATCTGCACTATATATGACCAAAAACAAGGATTCTCAGACCTGGTATATTGACTCCGGATCATCACAACACTTACACATCAAAAAGAACTTTTTATGCAATACCAAGAAATTCCAATTAGGAAGGTTTTCATGGGTGATGATAGAACACTTGATGCAGTGGGAGAAAGAACTATCCAAGTTATCCTCAGAAGCAGTAAAGGAAGCTATATATTTACCTTTAAAGAAGTGCTAATATACCAGAAATAGCCACAAACCTACTATCTGTAAGTAAGGCCACTGCAGAAGGACTCAGTTTCAGCTTTAGCAACTTGGGCTGTGGGATCACCATACAAAATGGTGCTCATATTGCTTTGGGTATCAGAGATCAGAGCTGGTATAAGTTGAGTCATATTCCATTATATCTGGAAGCCAACATAAGTAACTTCAATGAAGAAACACATATGCTTTGGCACAGAAGATTTGGACACATCAATTTTGATTATTTCTGCAAAATGATCAAAGATCACCTAATTTTTGGAGTAAAATCTATTCCCCAGCTAATTTGCAGCACTCTAAGGCCTGAATATATAGGAAACAAACCAGACAACTCCCTTACAAAAAATGAGAAAAGGCCAGCAGAGGACTATCATGGTAGCAACTGAATTCCAAGTTTCTCAAAACTGACAACTCTCAATTTGACTGTTCTTAGCTGACAGGCAGGCAATAAAACACATTTTCCAGGAGGAGACTGGGCAAACTAGCATCCATATCAAACTTAGTAATTAGCTACCCATTACCCCAATCAAAAATAGCATTTGAAATTTTGAATCCAAAACACCAGCTGAATACCAGCAAAATACCATCAGAATGCCAGCAGAATACCAGCCAAAAATCAGATGAGCTCCAAGTTTGAGATTTTCCATAGGGAACTGTTCAAGAGCTCTGGGATAATCAAAACCAAGAAAAAATTAGAACTCATTTACTCAGATCTGTGCGGACAGATGCAAGATTTATTGCCAGGCAGGATGAAGGATTTAATCACATTTGTTAATTATTAACCAAGATATACATTAGTCTACTTCCTAAAAAGAAAGAAGGAAGCTTTCTCAAATTTCAGGGAAATCCAAGCCATGGTGGACAGAGAAACTGGTGAAAAAATCAAGAAAGATGCTCTGACAATGGTGGAGAATACACCTCAAAACTCTTCATCCACTTCTGCAAATTCATGAGATATAGCAAGAGGCTACTATATTATACTCCCCACAGCAAAATGGGGTAGCAGAACATGCTAGCAGAATGGGCCAACAGATCAAAAATTAATATGACAAGATCTATTAACCATGATCAAAATTATCTTACAATTTCTGGACATAATCAGTTGCCACAGCTGTACACCTGAAAAATAGAAGTTACAACAGAATACTTGATAAGTCTACTCCAATTGAAGCATGGTTTAGACACAGACTAAGTGAAGAGCATCTAAGAATATTTGGTTGCACAGCATATGTCCAGATATTGCCTAGAAATCAGTCAAAATTTGAGCCAAAAAGTGTAAAATGCATATTTTTGGGCTGGTGCAATGGGAGTAGAGCATATCACCTCTAGAATACCACAGAAAAGAAGCAAACAAGTCCAGCAATGTGTTGCCTGATAAAAATTCAAAATATTCACAAAAAAGGGCATCAGATAACAATAAAAATCTGATCTCAAGTCCACCAATTGTAATAACTTAATCAGAGCAAACCAAGCAGAATTTTCTCACTCCAGAAGACTCTGCAGCTGTTATTCAGCTTGAATTGGTGCCACAGAATATCCCAGAAGTTATCATTCCAGTATCAAATGCCAGGAGATCCAACCGGACAAGAAATAGGCCAAATCACTATAATAATGAGGATGCAAACTTAGCCTGTGCTTATTAGGTATACAGCTGCAGCAACTGATTCTGCCAAAAAATCATGTGATAATTTATCATCATGAAACTTAAATTATGCCATATTGTTTATTGATCTGTTTGCATGTTCTGCTACTTCATTTTGCTGTGAAGAGTTTGGTACAGTAGTCTCTTGCCTCATCCCATGAATTTTGCAAAAGTGGATGAAGAGTTTTGAGGTATATTCTCCACCATTGTCAGAGCATCTTTCTTGATTTTTTCACCAGTTTCTCTCTCCACCATAGCTTTAAGCTCCCTTAACTTAGACAGAGCTTCATCCTTTCTCTCCATGAAGTATATCCATGTGTATCTTGTATAATCATCAATAAAAGTGACTCAATACTTCATCCTGCTAGGGATAAATTCTGTATTAGTCCGCACAGATCTGAGTGAGTTAGATCTATTTTTTTCTAAGTTTTGTTTCATATTCAGGTTGATGAGAATCAGTGGCCAGCAGGATTTGCTGGTAGAGTACTTGTTTAATGAGAATACATCAAGTGCTAAGGCAGAGGCATGGTCATATGTAGCTTCAAAGTAGCCTTTTCATCTTTGCTGTTTGTAGTGTGCCATCTAATATATTGGATTTCTTTGCACTTAATTGATACTGAGTGCTGTACTTTATAGCTTTACAATATTTTCTGGGCTGCATGAGCTTCTTTAGACAGAGTATCACCAGAATACATTTGAAGTGTGAACAATGTTTTCCCCCAATGGTGGTGGATTCCAGATAAGTTGGACACCTTGCAATGTTGGCATTTTCTGATATGAATGACAAACAACTGTTAGCACATGCAGGTATCAGATGGTCTCTGGGTCATATGCTACTAGCCACATGACAGTTGTCTGTTTATACTATGCACATAGCAAGTTGCATCCTGGGGTGATTTTAGCAAAAAGTAGTTGTAAATCCTCAAAGCCCCCATTATTGATACTAGTGGAAATGCGCCGCTTCTATAGCCAAAGCATCATGGTATTCACCCGTAGATGGGTTACTGGGCTCACTTAACTCCATAAAGTATCCTCAGCATTTTTTCTATGGGTGTTGTCTCATTGCATAATGGGATTTTGCCTGGCTCATGCAGGGCACTGTTCTTGGGGAAGATAGGCTCACAATTCATCAGTGAGCCTGCCTCTTCAGAGCCATCACTCTGCATGCCGTATTCAGAAGGCTGGTTTCAGTCTAAAGGTGCCACAAGCTCACCAGACCCAGTTTGCACAAGGTGACAAGTACAGCTAGGTACTGCTATAGAAATATCAAGCAGCTGGCTAGATATTGTTTGTACAGTAGTTACTGGTGAATGGTCAAATATGACTTGTGTGGCAAACACTGGCCATGATCCTTATAATACATCCTATGCTGTCTGCATGCTTCATGGCTGAGAGGCTTACTACAATAGCCACATAGTCATTTTTCTCTTTGCTTACAGCAATGAAATAAAGTAGTCTTGTCTATGGGGCAAACAGTGTGACAATATCCCAGGTAGAGAAAGTAGTATCTTTATGGCAAAGTAGGAACCCAAGTAGCTCAATGTCATAGCCAACATCTGAGCCATGTTCAATGTAACAGCAGAGGAACAATGTAAAGTCTTTGAAGCACAACAACAGCACCCAAAGATAATGCCTGCAGAAAAACCTATCACAGCATTGGAGGGAGTAAATGTAGTTTTAAACCAAAGCCTAAAAATCAAAAGACATTGAAGATCTTTGAAGCTGTTGAGTATATGCAATGATGAAGAGTGGGCTAATATTCAAGAGGCTATTAGAAGTCTAGCATGCCAATACCTTAAGGCTGGCATACCATGGGACCATCAGGAACTCAAGGCCAAGCAGAATGCACTTAGCTTATTCCATGAGCATTATCCTGAAATCAAACAAGCAAACTGATTGTGGGCCAGCATTGATATGCCATGAAAGTATCTCAAGAATAGCCAAAACTCTCACAGGCAGAAGGACAAGGGTGCAATGGCTAAAAACCAGCAGCTTCCTCATGAGCCTGTTCCAAGCAGGGCCAAAAGCTCCAAACAAGCGTCAAAAAGACATCAAGCAGCTGGAAAGTGCTAATAAGGAGAAAGCAGGCAGGCACAGTTGCACTAGCACAACATTTACCAAGGAAAACATAGATCTGCTCAAGAAGCACTCAGTCAAAGTAGCAGTGAAGGAACTGGCAAAAATAAAAACCAGTGGCTACCTCAGGAGCCCATTACAGCAAGGGCTGAGAGTGTGAAATATGCAGAAAGAAGCATCAGGTTGCCTGCAGAGTGCTAGCAAGGGACAAGAAGGCCAAAATAGATGCATCAGAGCACCATGTTTCAGGGAGAAAATGTAGTTCAATACAAGAAGCATACCAAGGAAGTAGCAGTGAAAGGCCTGACAGTGATGATGCAAAAGGTAAAGGGGAAAAAGTCTACCCAAGCCAGAGACAGAGATGCATGAGAAAAGAGCCGCAGCTCTTGCCAATTAACACCATAAGCCCAAAACAGACTGCATCCCATTGTAGCCAAGTAGAATTACCAGCCAGTATGCAGCTATTTGCACAAGAATTGGAAGCACAGCTAGTTGAACAATACTCCTGTGAGGTAGATGAGCTTGTGGAGGAAGCCAATTTGTCTACTACTGCCTCCATATCCTCCATTGTTGACACAGTGGAGATCTCACTGACAGATAATGTAACAATTTCAAGAACTCAAGAGGTTATCACAATGCCTTTGGTGGAGTTTTGGAACATTAAGAGACACACCTAGAGGTTACTGCACTTCTTCAAGTGCAGTGTGATTTGAATAGACACAATGCAGGATAGTATAGCTAGGCAAAGCAGGACTAGGAAAGGACTTAGGTGTGTATCAACACAGCAAGGCAGATTTCCAAGGCAAGGCTAATTATTTAATACTTAAGTTTATCAGAATGAGGGGTACATAAGGGGGATGGAGCTATATATACTTTTTGGCTATATGGATGCCAAGAGATATTGGCTAATACGGATGGGGTTCTGTAGTGAGGCACAGTAAGTGTGCCAAGATAAAAATATACTACGGAATAGACTAGAACATCTCATGAGGATCAGCCAAGAGTCAGCTGATCATGTGACTAGGTCATGTGGCATGCAGCTACCATATATGGTATTGAGCTACATAAACTTCATAGGGAGATTTCCACAGTATGTTCCATTCTGTAATGTTGACTTAGAGCTTTCCAGATGTTGCTAGAGTGTAGTAGAGCATTCTAGAAGGCACTGGGATTTCTTCACCAACTTGATTTGGTTGATCATAAAAGCTCACAGATGTCATGTAATGATGAATCAGTGCTTAAGAAACCACACCTGAATATTGCAAGAATTTATTGCAAAGGCTGGCAGGTGAGGTGCTAGACATTGCAATGCTGGCTGAAGACCAGGACCTACAGGAGCCAGTGAATGAACAGTGGCATAAAGCCATAGGGTTCTGAATTTAGTGGACTTACTTGTTAAGTGTGGGATTGGACTTAATGTCTGTGTAGGGTTTGGGGACCTGTAAAGGTCAATAAAATTGACAATTGAGGTACAACTGAAGCTTTAATGGAAATAAATCAATTTGTATGCATGAAAAGTAAGAGAGACAGTTGAGTCATGAAGTAAGAATGTGAAGAGGAGGCATTAGTCAATCAATGCACACAAACATAGGATGTGATAGAGTGACTGGGATCAGAAAGTGAGAAAACTGGTAAAGAACCAATCAACAGCCACATCTATATTGTTATCAAGAAACATTTCCACCAAGTTTCTTGTAAAATCTGGGGTGCAATTATTTTCTGACAGTCTTTGCATGGTGTCCTGATGAGATCAATAGCTCCTAGTCATGGGGCTTAGGATTTGTGATGGTCTTTTGACAGGATAATCACAATAGTTCTTCATAGGGCATAAACAGAAGCATCCCAACTGTCCCCTTAAGCAAATCCAAGTATATTCAAGATATACTAAAGAAGTACTAAAGAGAAGACTGTAAACCAGCAGCTACACCAATGTAGAAAAGCCTTAACTTGATCAAAATACAGCCAAAGCAAAAGAGCTTGGTACCATCCATAGGCCCAGGCTTCCCTTGTCAATCTATGGTTGGCAGTTTGACATATATCATGCTAGGAACACAATCAGATATTTCATATTCAGCCCTGACTTTCCTTATCAATCTGTAGCCAACATTCTGATGTATATCTTGCCTGGAACACATCCAGATATCCCATATTCAGTGGGAGTTGTCAGCCAGCATAATCAGAGCAATGGATATGAACATATTGCAGCAGTTGAGCAGATTTTTGGACACCTAAAATGAGTAGCTGATATCCACCTAAAGTACACCTATAGAGATTCATAACAAAATCCTATGGGATACTTTGATGCTGATTAGGGACAAAACTCAGAAGACAGAAGATTGACCACAGGATATATCTTTCTTTACTGCAAAGGAGCAGCTTCACAAAAATCATGAAAGCAATCAACTGCGGCACTTTCTACCACCGGGGCTGAGTATACAGCAGCATGTGAAGCTACAAAGGAGGCCATGTGGTTAAGGAAGCTTTTTAAAGATTTAGGCTTATGTCAAAATATGTCTGTTACATTATTTCAAGATGATCAAGGATATGCGCAATTGGGTTGAAATTCAACTTTGCTTGCTAGACTAAGCTCATAGATATTAGGCACCATTTCATTTATGAAGCTATAGAGAATAACTTGGTTAACTTAACTTACTGTACTACAGATTAAACAATTGCAGACATACTTGCCAAACCCTTTAGCCAGAGACAAGTTTGAATATCTCTGGTCATAATTAGGACTAGTCAGTATGAGCATTTAGTTGAGTGGGAGTATTGTGAAACTCTGTAATTCCATCAAAAGATGCACCTAGCTTAGTCACTTAGATCTTTACCGTCAATCTTAGAAAATACTTGCCAAATTCCTTCTCAGAATTATTTAGAATATTTTCACCAAAATATCAGGTACCCAGAGCATCAAAGATCTCAAGGTAGCCCAAGCAGCCCTAAACTTTGCACACATGCTCTTGAGATCTTTCTAACCTACTCTATACATTTTCTATGCCAAGACCATGTAAAAGTATAAGCACTACTTTTATATTCAGTAAGTTATTAAGTAACAACCACAAAATCCACTTGTTCTCCAATCACTTCCAATATCTTCACAACACTTACAGCACAGAAAACCTGCCAGTCATGTTCAGCTGTTAAGAATTAAGAAAATCATGCACCAACAAGAAGGACAAAGAAGATGGTTTAATATGTAATGATAACCAGTAACAGAGGTACTCAAGAGCCCTTAAAGACAATAGCAACTTGACATGAAACTTATACCAAACAAAAGGATGCATATGCAACCAGTGCCTCAAACAGATAGATAATCAGCAACTGAAGCCTGAATATAGAAGTGTGGCAACAGCTGAAGATAGACTATTCATGCCTGCACTAAATATGACCTAGAACAAGGTTTCACAGATATGGTAAGCTTACTCTGGAGCAGGTCAACACTTTACTCACCAAAAAAAAGCTTTTACCTACTAGCAAGAAATTGTAATCAAAAAGGTTTTCATGGGTGACAATAAATCTTAATGCAGTTGGGGAGGGAACTTTCCAAATGAGCCTCAGAAGTAGTGAAGAAAGCCACACATTTACCTTCAAAGATGCACTTCATGTATCAAAGATAGCCAAGAGCCTATTACCTGTAAGCAAGGCCATAGCAGAAGGATCTGGTTTCAGTCATAACAGTTATGGCTGCAGGATTGCTGATCAAAATAGTACTCATATTTCTTTGGGTTTCACAGATCCAAATCTGTACAAGTTGACTTCTATTCTATCATATCTGGAATCCAATGCATGTGCCTTCAAAGAAGAAACACCAATGCTCTAGCAAAGGTCATTTGTGCACATCAAAATAGATTATTTGCCCAAAATGATCAAATATCAGCTAATTTCTGGAGTAAAATCTACCCCTGGCCAATTTGGAGCACTGTGAAGCCTGAATATATGGGAAACAAGCCAGACAACTGTTCAAGAGCTCTGGGATGATCAAAACCAAGAAAATACTATATCTCATTCACTCAGATCTATGCAGACAGATGCAAAATTTATTCTCAGACAGGATGAAGGATTTAACAACATTTGTGGAATATTACACAAGAGACTTGTTCTGTTGGATAGTGCCACATTGAGTCATGAATGCCACTTAATGCCTAATAGTAACGCTGGGTGCCAAAAAGGCATAGCAGACCTAAACTTAGCCACAAAGTGTGAAACATGACTCTTTATTTTTGTGCAAAGCTGCCCCTGTGTCTTACCCATTGTGCTAGAGAAAATCCATTTTTTGACCTTTTTTTTTGGATAAATGTTGTGCAGGATGTAAAAGAGCACAGAAGGACTGAAGACATGCATCTGGTACTCAACACCAATGGCACTCTGAATCTAGCTCCTCTGGCTTGTGTCATGTCACAAAAATGCATGGCACTATCTTGGTCCAATGGTACTATCAGGCACTATATTTAAATATTAGCCCTGAAGTGAGACCTATATAAAGCACTTATAGTGCCAGATAGTACCAGTAGACCAAGATAGTGCCATGCATTTGGTGACAATATACAAGCCACAGGAGTTAGATTCAGAGTGCCATGGGTATTGAGTACCAGATGCATGTCTTCAATCTTTTTGTGCTCTTACACATCCTGCACAACATTTATCCAAAAAAAAGGTCAAAAATGGATTTTCTCCAGCACAATGGGTGAAACATAGGGATGGCCTAAGATGAAGATGCAGAGCTGTGTTTCACACCCTGTGGCCAAGTGTAGGCTCACTTGGCCTCCTTGGTACACTATGGCATCATTTGGTTCTCATGGCTCAATGTGGCACTATCCAACAGAACAAGTCAAAGATACACATTGGACTACTTAGGAAAGAAGGAAGCTTTGTAAAAGCTCCGGGAAATCAAAGCTATAGTGAAGAATACACCTTAAAACTCTTTGTCCACTTCTGCAAGTTTGCGGAATAAAGCAAGAGGCTATTGTACCATACTCCCCTCTGTAGAATAGAGTGGCAGAACATGAAACCAGATCAATAACTGATAAGGCAAGATATATGTGCCATAACCCAAAGTTATCCTATGAACTTTAGGTGGAATCAGTAGCTGCTTTGGAATATCTCAATATTGAAGTTATAGCTGAGTACTTTGTGATTCCACTCCATTTAGGGCATAGTATGATTACAGTCCAAGTCAGAGCATCTGAAAATGCTTGGGTGCATAACATTTACCAAGAAACTGCCCAGAAATCAGTCACAGTTTGAGCCAAGAAGTTTAAAATGCATATTTTTGGGCTGCTGCAATCAGAGTAAGGCATATAGACTCTACAGTAACAGAGCAAAAAAGCTAATCAAGCTAATAGAAGTGTTGTTGGATGAAGACTCCAAATGTTAAAAAAAATACCTATCCATAATGACAAAAATCTGATCTCAAGTCCATCCACAGTTAGGATTAGAGCATAACAATACAATGAAAGTATCTCACTCCAGGGGACTCTATAGTGATGGATTAGCAAAAATCAGTGCCCAGGAATATCACAGATGTGACCATTCCAGTATTACTAGCCAAGTAATCCAACAAGTCCATAAATAGCTCAAATTAACATTTTAATGAGGGTACAAGCTTATTATCTATCACATCAGTAGCATTAGTCAGCAAATGAATCAGCAGAACCTTATCAGACAGGAATATATGTATTAAGTAGGATCTTATTGGGTGATGATAATGCAATCAAATGAGTCATCAGCTACAACCTACATTAGGAAATACAATTAGTCAGCAATTGATCTGACAAAATGTATATAAGGAGCTGCTGGAACCTCAATAGAAATCATTTGAAGTTTTAGTGAATACAATACTAGCTGAACTCCCTATTCCTCTACAACTCTTATACCAAGACTTGCAACAAGAGCAAGGATAAATCAGACCCAGCAAGTCACCTTGGGGAACACCAGTACTCTTTGTGAAAAAGGGGATGGATCACTCAGGATGGGCATTGATTGCAGAGCCCTCAACTCAGTTACTGTAAGAATATTTACCCCATACCTTGGACTAATGAACTTTTGGACCAACTCAATGGAGCCACCATATTCAGCAAGATTGACCTCATGACAGGATACAATCAGATTAGGGTGAAATCAAAAACATCCCATAGAGAGCATTCAGGACCAGATATGGACTTTACAAGTACTTGGTCATGAGTTATGGTCTTAACAATCCCCCTGCAACACTCATAACCTTGATACAAACAGTCTTCCAGGAGTACTCAGACACATTGGTGGTAATCTACCTAGACAACACATTGATATACCACATAACAAAAGAGGAACACTTGTTGCACATTGAAAAGGTCTTGAAGAAGCTAAAATGAAGCAAGATATTGAGAGGCTAGTGAAAACATGCCGATTGCCAAATCAACAAGGTCAACTGCAGAGAATTGCTGAACTCTTTCCCCTAGAGCTTGTAAGACCATTAGAGAGATGGGAAATTAACTTTATTGGAAGACTGCTAACCACCAGGAGATGTAACCATTAGAGCCTAGTAGCAATTGACCATGCCACAAGATGGCCTGTGGCTAAAGCTGCACCTGTGGCCAGCAAGCACAAAGTTGCAAGTTTCATATACCATGAGATCCTTACAAAGATTGGATGTCCTGTAGAGGTTTTATATAATAGAGGAGCAAACTTGATGGCAGGGGCATTGGAAACTTGCCTGGAAATGGGGCAGCTTGGACCTTCTGGGGTGCTGGAGTGGAGGGATCCTCCTGTAATACTGCCATGAGGAACAGCTGTGTGCCTTTTGAAAGTGCTCTACAGAACTGTGTCTTGCTGAGTCATTTGTTTCACACACACTGGAATTGACTGAGTTGAGATCCAGTCTGGCGGGTAATAGCTCATAAGTCTTGTTGCCCCTCAGGGTCTGAGTAGCAAGGGTTCTACAGTTGACGGATGGATTAAGGCAAAATAGCCAGGTTTTTCCAAGTACAAGGTCAAACTTGCAGCTCCCAAATATCAAGGCCTGTAGGTCTTCTTCACATTCATAGATCTTCATTCTTACTGGCCAAGTAATACAGTTGGTTATGACAGAGTTCCCATCTTCTATTGAATTTGATGTTGATTTGGTAGGTTCTGAGTTAATTCCATCCTTCAAAGTAAATTGCTCCAGCATATGCTCATGTGAAGCTCTTGATATCTTGGGGAGGCTTCTACTTTCTTTAGGAGTGAGGTTTTTGGCTATTGCTGCTAACAATATTGCAAGTCTTAGGTATAAGAGTTGTAGAGGAATGGGAGTTTAGCTAGTATTGCATTCATCAAAATTTGAACTAATTTTGATTGAGGTTCCAGCAGCTAGCAATAGTGCATTTGCCATATCAATTGCTGAGTGATTGTGTTTCCTATGGTAGGTTGTGGCTAGTGATTGATTTGATTGCATTGTCATCACCCAATAAGATCCTATTTAACATATCTATTTCTCTCTGATAAGGATCTGCTAATTTATTTGCTGACTAATGCTACTGATTTGATAGATGACAATGATATACTGATAGGCTAAATATACAACTAATTGACTTGACCAAAAACTGATAAACCTTACTCATTCAAGCAGTAGATCATAACACAGTATTGTCAGCAAGTGTTGTAAGCTTGAGCCTGTCTCTATGAACAAAATCCTTCTGGATATTCTCCTGTTTGTCCTCTGGTTGGTAAGTTTGAAATGGACATTTTCTGATGGTCTTGAAAGGTCCTATCCATTGTGGCTTAAACCTCTTAAGTGCCTACTTGGCTGACTGAGCTCATCTTCTAAGGCCTCTGTAAGCTATGTTTATGTGAAATCTTCCTGTAAAGTCAATTTCCCATCCTTGAAATGGTCTTACAGGCTGTAGGGAAAAGAGTTCATCAATTCTCTATGGCAGGCCTTGTTGATTTGGCAATTTGGGCATGTTTTCACTAGTTTCTCAACATTTTGTTTCATTCTGGGCCTCCATACTCTGGCTTTCACAAGGCTATAGGTTCCATCAACTCCAAGATGTCCATATTGATTATATA
>MCFE01000484.1:0-67857 GCA_002104905.1 Basidiobolus meristosporus CBS 931.73 | reverse complement strand
GTTGGTGTTCTTTTCCTTGGAGCCACACTCTCCCTTCCCCATGGACAGGCAGCTGAAGGTACCAGTAAAGTTCTGAAGAGAGGCTACTCATACAATGACTATGATGATTGCTGTGACCCCTGCTATGATCCATGTTATGATGATTGCTGGGATCCCTGCTGTGATCCTTGCTATGATCCTTGCTATGATGACTGCTGTGATCCTTGCTGTGACCCATGCTGTGATCCTTGCTGTGATCCTTGCTGTGACCCATGCTGTGATCCTTGCTGTGACCCATGCTGTGACCTTGCTGTGACCCTTGCTGTGATCCCTGCTGTGACCCTTGCTATGACCCCTGCTATGATGACTGCTGTGATCCCTGCTATGATCCTTGCTATGATGATTGCTGTGACCCATGCTGGGATGATTGCTATGATGACTGCTGCTGAGTTGGGTAGACTAGAGTGCCCACAGCTAGAATTAGTAAATGCCAGTGCTGCAAGTTGTACTGTACTGGTTTTGCATGACCTAAATTACTCAATGTCTACAATTTTGAATAAAGTCACTCATGTTAACAGATCTGTGATATGTGTATGTGATGTATTCTCACTCCAGGGATCAGCATATGGCTCCCATTCATCAAGCACTCTCCCACACTAAGGGCATAAGCAGGTGGAGTGCAAAAATAAAGCTGCTGTTTAGGGTTAGTCAGCCTACACTAACTTTTACTTGGGTCTGGGCAACAAAAATGAAGTTTTGGTTTAGAAAAGTTTTGCAAACCTGCCTACTTTTACACCACTGACTTGACCAGCATTATGGACCCAGTGGGAATTGAACCCTGCACCTGAAGCACCAATGCCCAGTACTAAACCCACTGCCAGAGATCACTACTGATAGATCTCAAGGCACATCTGATAATGCTTAGGTGGGCTATCAAGACAATCACAGAGATAGCATGGCAGCTGGGCCTGATTTACTGATGGCAGCTGGGCCTGATTTACTGATGTGGGTATAATGCCCCTAGTGCTATAGATACATATCTGAGGCTCTATCATTGGTGATGACTGACAAGGAGAAAATGTATTTAAGTCAGAAAGGTCAGCAGTGGTAGAGCATCATTCAATCTTGCTTCAACTTATTAGTGGGCTTCCCATACAAACTCTTCTCTTTCTTTTAGCTAAAATGAAGTTCTCTTTCAGCAATCTCTCATTGGCTACTGTTGTTGGTGTTCTTTTCCTTGGAGCCACACTCTCCCTTCCCCATGGACAGGCAGCTGAAGGTACCAGTAAAGTTCTGAAGAGAGGCTACTCATACAATGACTATGATGATTGCTGTGACCCCTGCTATGATCCATGTTATGATGATTGCTGGGATCCCTGCTGTGATCCTTGCTATGATCCTTGCTATGATGACTGCTGTGATCCTTGCTGTGACCCATGCTGTGATCCTTGCTGTGATCCTTGCTGTGACCCATGCTGTGATCCTTGCTGTGACCCATGCTGTGACCCTTGCTGTGACCCTTGCTGTGATCCCTGCTGTGACCCTTGCTATGACCCCTGCTATGATGACTGCTGTGATCCCTGCTATGATCCTTGCTATGATGATTGCTGTGACCCATGCTGGGATGATTGCTATGATGACTGCTGCTGAGTTGGGTAGACTAGAGTGCCCACAGCTAGAATTAGTAAATGCCAGTGCTGCAAGTTGTACTGTACTGGTTTTGCATGACCTAAATTACTCAATGTCTACAATTTTGAATAAAGTCACTCATGTTAACAGATCTGTGATATGTGTATGTGATGTATTCTCACTCCAGGGATCAGCATATGGCTCCCATTCATCAAGCACTCTCCCACACTAAGGGCATAAGCAGGTGGAGTGCAAAAATAAAGCTGCTGTTTAGGGTTAGTCAGCCTACACTAACTTTTACTTGGGTCTGGGCAACAAAAATGAAGTTTTGGTTTAGAAAAGTTTTGCAAACCTGCCTACTTTTACACCACTGACTTGACCAGCATTATGGACCCAGTGGGAATTGAACCCTGCACCTGAAGCACCAATGCCCAGTACTAAACCCCACTGCCAGAGATCACTACTGATAGATCTCAAGGCACATCTGATAATGCTTAGGTGGGCTATCAAGACAATCACAGAGATAGCATGGCAGCTAGACCCAGTTCTGTGGAGCACTTAGAAAAGGTACCCAGATGTTCCTCATGGTGGTATTACAGGAGGATTCCGCTACCCCAGCACCCCAGTAGGTCCAGACTCTCTTGAAGAAGTATTCAGACGTGTTTCCAGATGAGCTTGTAAGCCTACCACCAGTCAGAGACATGGATCATGCCATTGACACAGGAGATAGCCCTCCAGTGAGCTAGTCACCTTAGAGAATGAGTCCATTGGAATTGGAGGAAATGAAGAGACACATTGATCAGCTATTGGAGCAAGGACACATCAGACCCAGCAAGTCACTGTGGGGAGCACCAGTGCTTTTTGTGAAAAAGAAGGATGGAACACTTAGGATGTGCATTGACTACAGAGCCCTGAACTCAGTTACTGTCAAGAATAAGTACCCCATACCTTGGATTGATGAGCTTTTAGACCAACTTAATGGAGCCACTATATTCAGCAAGATTGACCTCATGTCAGGATACAACCAGATTAGGGCAAAACCAGAAGATATCCCTAAGGCAGCATTCAGTACCAAATATGGACATTATAAGTACTTAGTCATGAGTTTTGGCCTTACCAATGCCCCTGCAACATTGATGACCCTGATGCAGACTGTCTTCTAGGAGTACTTAGACAAGTTTGTTGTAATCTGCCTAGATGATATGCTGATATACAGCAAGACAGAAGAGGATCACTTGGTACACTTTGAAGAGGTCTTGAAGAAGCTAAGAGAGAACAAGCTATATGGGAAGCTAGCCAAGTGTGAATTCTTCAAGGAACACGTTGAATATCTGGGACACATAGTGACTAGCAGAGGAGTGACCTTAGACCCTAAGAAGGTTGAAATTATCAAGAATTTGAAGCAGCCCCATAGCATATCAGAACTCAGATCATTCCTTGGAATGGCATCCTATTATTGGAGAATTGTCAGGTCCTTTGCAAGCATTGCAGCCCCTTTAACTGATGTCTTCAAGAAAGACAACACCTAAAAGTGGGACATAGCCGGTTAGACTGCATTTCAGATGCTCAAGAATGAACTTGCTAAGCTGCCAAGCTTAAGTATACCTGACTTCAGAAAAGAGTTTACCCTGTGCACAGATGCTTCAGATTATGCAATTGGTGTAGTACTGAGCCAAAAACACAAGGGAAAGGACTACCCAGTTGCCTTTGAGTCCAAGAAACTGAACTCAACAGAACAAAACTATCCTCTGCAAGAGAAGGAGATGCTAGCTATAATACACTGCCTGAAGACATGGAGTTGCTATATTGAAGGAGTCAAATGCACTGTAAAGTCTGATCATGCCACCCTCAAGTATATATTTACTCAGAAGGTACTCTCTAGAAGAATGACAAGATGGAGTGAATACATTCAGCAATTTGACTTGGCAATTGTCTACTGTGCTGGGAAAAATAACACGGTTGCTAATGCCTTATCAAGACTAGAACAAGTGACACAACTCAGCTTGGTGCATGAATCAGATTGGCCTAGCTTGTTACAACAATACTTGGAGGACCAAGCCATTCCTAACAAGGTGGATGAAGGGATAAAGAAGATAATCCGGGATGAAGCCAGCAAATTTGTTGTACAGGATGAAACACTCTACCAGATTGTTGATGGAAGCCCTATTGCCTATTGTCCTTACGTTGTTTGCCTGGATTTAATACATAAGCTACACAATGGATATGGACATCTTGGAATTAAAGGAACCTATAGCCCTGTGAAAGCCAGAGCATGGTGGCCCAGAATGAAACAAGATATTGAGAAGCTAGTGAAAGCATGCCCAAACTGCCAAATCATTCAAGGCCAGCCACAAAGAATTGCCAAGCTCTTCCCTTTGGAGCCTGTAAGACCATTTCAGAGATGGGGAATTGACTTTATTGGAAGACTGCCAGCCACCAGGAAATGCAACTGTTGGATCCTAGTAGCAACTGACCATGCCACTAAATGGCCAGTTGCTAAAGCTGTACCAATAGCTAGTGAACAAGAAGTTGCAAGTTTCATTTACCATGAGATCCTGATGAAGTTTGGATACTTGTAGAGATGTTATCTGATAGAGGAGCAAACTTCATGGCAAAGACATTAGAGGCTTACCTGGAAATGCAGCAGATTAATCACTTGAAAACCTTGGCATATCACCCCAGAACTAATGGAGTCACTGAGTGCTTTAATGGATTATATGGAAAAATGCTGACCAAGTATGCAAATGGAGCTGTCAGTAGATGGGATGAGAATATAGATCCAGCACTTTTTGCCTGCAGAGTTAGAGTGCACAACACTACCCAACAATCACCATTTTACTTAGTGTATGGATGTGACCCAAGGATTTCAGGAGATCTCACACAACCCAAGCTTACAGATGCTTAAGAAGATGAGCTTAGTCAGCCAAGTAGACACCAGCAACTGGAACAAAGATGCTAAGAGGTACAGACCAAAGTATCTCAGAGTAGAGAAAAGATGAAGCAGAGATTTGATAAGACTATAGCGCCACAAGCTTTGACAGTTGGCAACTTTGTACTGCTAAGAAACAACACTTGGAAGAAGTTTGAGCCACTATGGACAGGACCATTCAAGATCATCTGAGAATGTCCATTTGCAGCTTACTAACAAGTGGATAAAAAAGGGAATATCCGGGAAAATTTAGTTCATAGAGACAGACTCAAGCTTGCAAGGCTTGCTGATAATACTGAACCATCAAGATATTGGTATCACAAGAAAAGAGATTCAGGAGAACCCTCTTAACTTTAGTGGGGGTGAATGTTATGATCAGCCGCTTGAATGTTTAAGTTAGATTAGTTTTTAGTCTAACCAATAAGTTATATATTTAGGATATCAGTATATCAGTATTATCTATTAAATCAGTAGCATTAGTCAGCAAATGAATCAGCAGATCCTTTTCAGACAGAAATAGATATATTAAGTAGGATCTAATTGGATGATGATGATGCAATCAAATGAGTCATCAGCCACAGTCTACATTTGGAAATACAATTATTCTGCAAATGATCTGGCAAAATGAATACAAGGAGCTGCTGGAACCTCAATAAAAATCAGTTCAAGTTTTAGTGAATACAATACTAGCTAAACTCCCTATTCCTCTGCAACTCTTATACCAAGACTTGTAACAAGGGCAATAGGCAATAGGGCTTCTATCAGCAATTTCCTAGAGTGTTTCATCCCATACTACATACTTGCTGGTTTCATCCTGGATGATCTTCTTGATATCTTCATCCACCTGGTTACAATTGGCATGGTCTGTTGCAGTTTAAGAAGTGATTTGGATGTAAGGAACTTATCAAGAAATAGTGATAATAGTTGAGCTGTTGTTTATCAATGAAGAAGCTCAGTATTTATACCTTTGTAGATGTAATACAGCTGTAACACTAAGTAAGGCGGGTTTCTCGATATTCAGGAGCATTATGTAACAGTTTTAGAGTTCGTACATAATGTTTAGTAATAGTGCTGATTTGATCCTGACTATAGGGGAATAATCATAAGATCATAGATCTGAAGAAAGTGGTAAATCCAGAGCTTTAAGCTAGTCCTACAGTGACAAATACTAGTCCAGAATTGTTAAGTAAGTTTTTAGCTGCTGAATGATACCAAATAGTCCAATATTTGAACATGGTCTTCCAAGTGCTGTGGTAAAAGGCTAGTGCAATCTGGCTCATGCACCAAGTTGAGTTGTGCAACTTGGTCTAGTCTTGATAAGGTATTGGCAACTGTGTTGTTTCTCCCAGGGTGGTAGAAGTCTACAAGTCAAATTGCTGAATGTATACACACCATCTTGTCATTCTGCTGGAGAGTACCATCTGAGTAAATATATACTTAAGAGAGGCATGATCAGTCTTGACAGTGTACTTGATTCCGTCAGTGTAGCATTTCCCAGTCTTCAAGCAGTGTATTATGGCAAGCATCTCCTGCTCATGCACTGAATAGTCTTGGTCTGCTGAGTTCAGCTTCTTGCACTCAAAAGCAATTGGGTAGTTCTATCCCTCATATTCATGGCTCAGTACTCTACCAATTGCATAGTCTGAAGCATCTTAGCACAAACTAAACTCTTTTCTGGAGTCTGGAATTTCAAGCTTGGCAGCTTGGCAAGTTCTTTCTTGAGTATCTGAAAGGCAGTCTCATGGGCTATGTTCCACTTCATGGTGTCATCTGTCTTGAGAATATCCATTAAAGGGGCTGCAATACTTGCAAAGGACTGGACAAATATGCATTGATAGCACCATTGAGTTGATCTAAACACTCATCAATCCAAGGTATGGGGTTCTTATTCTTAACAGAAGCCAAGTTATGGGCTCTGTAGTTAATGGACATCCTAAGAGCTCCATCCTTCTTCTTCACAATGATTATTGGAGCACCCCAAATGACTTGCTGGGTGTAATATATCCTTGCTTCAATAACTGATCTATTTGCCTCTTCATCTCTTCCAAATCCAATGGACTTATTCTGTAAGGTGTCTTACTCACTGGAGGGGTCTCTCATGTGTCAATAGCTTGATCCACATCTGTGACTGGGGGTAGGCTTACAAGTTCATCTAGAAACATGTCTGAATATTCCTTCAAAGGAGTCTGGACCTTTTAGCGTGCTGGAGTAGAGGAATCCTCCTGTAATACCGCCATGAAAAACATCTGAGTACCTATATTAAGTGTCCTGCAAAACTGTGTCTTGCTAAACTCACTGTTTTACACATACTAGAATAAACCAAGTTGATATCCAGTCTGGTGGGTAATAGCTTAAAGGTCTTGTTATCCTTCTGGATCTGAGTAGCATGTGCTCTCCAGTTGATTGATGGATTACAACAATATAGCCAGGTTTTCCCAGGTGCAAGATCAAACTTGCAGTTCCCAAATGTATAGGCCTGTAGGTCCTCTTCATGGTCATTAGTCTTCATTCTTACTGGCTGATTACTACGGTTGATTATGTGAGAGTTCCTATCTGCTGTTGAGACTGAAGTTGCTTTGGTGGGTTCTGAGTTGATTCCAGCTTTCAAAGAAAATTGCTCTGATATATACTCATGCAATGCTCCTAAGTCAATCATGACTTTGGCAGGTACGCTATTGATTACTCTATTCAAGTAAAATAGCTTTCTTGATATTGAGGTCATCTGGCATAGGTATTCTTCTGTCATATCAAAGGTGGGTTCTTAGTCTTCTTCAAGTTCATCCTCCATGTTACTATGCTCAAGGGCTTCAATATGGCTGAAGGTTCTTGATGGCTGGTGCCCATTTCTTCTCCAAAAGCATTACTTTGTAGTATGTTGCTGCTGGTGGCAACTAAAGCAAAGTCCTCTCTTTTTGCATTCTTCTGAGATGGGATTCTTCTGTATAGCATCTATTTTCATTGGCTCTGCTTCTGATTGTCTTCTTTCAAAGTGATTATGGCCTCTCTGATTAGTCAATGTGGGCTTGCCAACTCAAAGCATAACTGAGTCATAGTCAATGACAATCTTAATAACTTCTTCATTAGTCTCAGGTCTCCAATAATTCACTTCCTTGCAAGTGCTCTCCTTCAGCCCATTAGTATAGTATTCTACTTGATCCAGGGGGTGCATTTGCTCAATTTGTCAAAGTAGGCATCTATACTAACAGATATACTCTTGAACCATTCCTTTCTGTCTTAGTGTCTGGAGCTTCCTTCTCAATAGTGTCTGCTTGTGTGGGGGTTCAAAAGCGTCCTGAATATCCAATACAAACTTATCCCAGGTAGAGATTGTAGAGCTTCCCATCATGGTGGCTGACCTGATCTTGTTGTGGTACCAGGTTTTCATTGACCCCAGCATGGTACCAGTTGACCTTCACACTAGAGTTGCTGTTGACAGGGCCTTGCTGGCTGTGGGCCATGGTAGTCATTCCTTGTTGCTGCTGGCTAAGGTTCTAGAGTAATTTTTACTGTTAGGCCAGGATTTGCTACATGGCATTCTTCCATTCTTCATTTTCTGTTGTCTTGAGGGAGGCTTCTTCTTTCTTCAGGAGGGAGGGTTTCTGATTAATAAAGCTACCAATGTTACAAGTTTTGGTGTAAGAGTTGTAGAGGAATATGGAGTTTAGCTGGTATTGTATTCACTAAAACTGGAACTGATTTTTTTGAGGTTCCATCAGCTCTTTGTATGCATTATGCCAGTTCAATTGCTGACTACTTGTATTTCCTAATGTGGGATCTGGTTGATGACCCATTTAACTGCATCATCATCACCTAATTAGATCCTACTTAATATACACTTAGATTTACTTTCCCAATAGGCAAAATGGGATATTTGGTGGTGAATCACGCAGCTTGTGTGCTGGTCAATGAGCTAATTGAGAGCCAAGAGCCTCTAGATACTTTTAGACCAATCAGTCATGGACACACCATCCAATTGGAGTTATGGTAACCACAATTGTAAGTATCAGTGTAGCTTATATTGTGATATGCACTTAGTTCCACTCATATTAAAGAAACATATCCAAGTAATGGATTTTACCAGCCTCAATAATGATATCTGATTATGCACATAATGCAATTGTGTGTACCAACCTCATTGTGTCATATTGTGCCAGAGTGTGCAAGATTGTGCCACATAATGCAAAATCTATGGGATTTAATATGTTAATGTAGGAGAGCTCAGTTGCTACATGAAGACTTGGTTTCATGTATAGAAATACCAAGATAGTCAATATAGTGTCATGAACTGTTGCTTGAATGTTTAAGTTATATCGATTTTCAGTCAAACCAATTAGTTATATGTTTAGGTTATCAGTATATCAATATTAACTATCATATTGATAACATTAGTCAGCAAATGAATCAGCAGATCCTTATTAGACAGAAATAGATATATTAGACTTGTTCCATTGGATAGTGCCACATTGAGCCATGAGTGCCAAATGATGCCATAGTGTGCCAGAGAGGCCAAGTGGGCCTATACTTGGCCAAAGAGTGTGAAACATGGATCTGCATCTACATGCAAAGCAGCCCTTGTGTCTCACCTATGATGCAGGAGAAAATCTATTTTTTGATGTTTTTATGTGGATCAATGTTATGCAGGATGTGTAAGAGCACAGAAGAACTGAAGACATGCATCAGGTACTCAATACCCATGGCACTCTGAATCTAGCTCCTGTGGCTTGTAACATATTTAATTATTAGCCCTAAAGTAATATCTATACAAAGCACTTATAGTGCCAGATAGTACCAGTGGACCAAGATAGTGCCATGCATTGTTGTGACATGTTACAAGCCACAGGAGCTAGATTCAGAGTGCCATGGGTATAGAGTACCAAATGCATATTTTCAATCCATTTGTGCTTTAACACATCCTGCACAACATTGACCTAAAAAAAAAGGTCAAAAAATGGATTTTCTCCAACACAACTGGTGAAACACATGAACTGCTTTGCATGAAGATGCAGATCTATGTTTCACACTCTGCAGCCAAGTATAGGCTCACTTAGCCTCCCTGGCACACTATGGCATCATTTGGCACTCATGGCTCAATGTGGCACTATCCAATAGAACAAGTCTATTAAGTAGGATCTTACTGGGTGATGATGATGCAGTCAAATGAGTCATCAGCTACAACCTACATTAGGAAATAGAATTAATCAGCAATTGATCTGGCAAAATGTATATAAGGAGCTGCTGGAGCCTCAATAAATATCAGTTTAAGTTTTAGGGAATACAATACTAGCTAAACTCCCTATTCCTCTACAACTCTTATACCAAGACTTATAACATTGGTAGCAGCAATAACCAGAAACCTCCCTCCTGAAGAAAGAAGAAACCACCCTCAAGATGTTTGACAATCAAGAATGGAAGAATGCCATGCAGCAAATCCTGGCCCGACAGCAACAGTTACTCCAGATCCTCAGCCAACAGCAGCAAGGAATGACTACCATGGCCCAGAGCCAGCAAAGCCCTGTCAAGAGCAACTTTAGTGTGAAGATCAACCAGTACCATGGTAGAGTCAATGAAAACCTGGGAACTTGGCTCTTTCAGATTGAGGAAGCTTTTAAGGCTAAAGAAATTGCTCCAGAAAGCAAGTTGCATTATGCAACTTCTTACCTGGCAGATGCAGCTTTACAGTGGTACCACAACAAGATCAGGTCAGCCACTATGATGGGATGGTCTACAATCTCTACCTGGGATGAATTTGTGTTGGAAATTCAGGATGCTTTTGAATCTCCACACCAGCAGAGACTACTAAGAAGGAAGTTAAAGACACTCACACAGAAAGGAATGGTTCAAGAGTACATCTATGAGTACAGATGTCTACTTGGACAAATTGAAAGAATGGACCCCCTGGATCTGTTGAAATATTGGACTATTTGGTATCATTCAGCAGCTAAAAATTTACTTAACAATTCTAGGCTAGTCTTAGTCACTGTAGGACTCATTTACTGCCTTAACTTTGCCACTTTCTCCAGATATATGATCTTATGATTATTCCCCTATAGTCAGGATCAATTTAGCACTATTACCCAAACATTATGTACTAACCCTGAAACTGTTACAGAATGCTCCTGAATATTGAGAAACCCTCCCTACTTAGTGTTGCAGCTGTATTACTTCTACAAAGGTATAAATACTGAGCTTCTTTATTAATAAGCAACAGTTCAACTATTATCACTATTTCTTGATAAGTTCCTTATATCCAAATCACTTCTTAAATTGCAACAGGTTATGAGCCCTGATTGCCTTAATCTATTCTAAAGATGACTTCTACCAGCAAACAAAGCAATACCAACATCTTCCCTGTAAAGGAGAGGTTTGATGGGAAGAACTACAGACTTTGGAGAATCAAGATGCAGATCCACCTTGAGGAAAGAAAGCTTTGGAACATAGTAACAGGAAAGGAAGTTGAGCCCAAAGGAGCAGCAGAAGATGTGGAGAAGTTTCAAGAGAAGGAGAGAAAGGCCTGCAATGCAATATGCATCAATGTGCAAGACTCCTTCATTGGACAAATCCATGCCTCAAATACTGCCAAAGCAGCATGGGAATCCTTAGAGAAGATCTTTAGAGCAAAGTCAGTATCAAGCAAGCTTTATTTGAAACAAAAGTTCTTCAACATGAGAAAAAAGCCAGATGATTACATGCTACAACTCATTACCAGAATGGAGACACTTGCAGAAGAACTTTACAGTATTAATGCTGGTGTAGATGATGAAGAAAAGATACTCTGTCTGCTTTGCAGCCTACCAGACGAGTATGAGCCACTCATACTTTCTTTTGAAAGCAGAGAAGACAACTTGACTTTAGACTATGTCAAAGGAAGACTTCTCCATGAAGAACTCAGATGTAATGATCAAGCAGAGAAAATTGAAGATAATGCTTTATTCAGTTCAGAAAGGCATACAGAAAAGAAGGGAAAGCAACAAAACCAAAGAAAACCTGGCTGCTGTAACTACTGTAAGAAGCCAGGACACTGGGCAAGAGAATGCAAGAAGAAACAAGCAGACGAAAAACAGAAACTAGAGCAGGCAAACCATATAACTACTGATGAACAGTTATTTGTCACTGTACAAGAGAGTGCAAGTAACCAAAGTAATGAATGGTATATTGACTCTGGAGCATCACAGCATATTTGTGGTATAAAGGATTGGTTCAGCAACTTAAAGACTATTCCCGTTAGAAAGGTTTATCTGGGAGATAACTCTGCATTGGAAGCTACCACTAGTGGGTCTATACAACTAAAAATGAGTGATAACTCAGGGGCAACAACAGCAAAACTGACTGACGTACTCTATGTACCTGGAATAGCTAAGAACCTACTCTCAGTCAGTAAAGCAACTACTCAGGGACTGAAATTCGTTTTTACTAAGCTGAGCTGCTCAATATTGAGTGAAAATGGACAAAAATTAGCTTTGGGAATCAGAGATCACAATACACACAAGTTACAATGCAAGATCATTGTACCTGAGTATGTCAACATTGCTGAAACTGATGAAACCAACTGGGAGACGTGGCATAGGCGGCTAGGACACATAGGGGAACAGAAAATGAGCCAATTGGTGAAAAATCAGCTTGTTTTGGGCCTGAAATACTCAATTCTGATCAAATTGAATGTTTGTAAGGGATGTTCATATGGCAAACAAGCTAGGCAACGTTTCAAGAGCTCAGAAGGCATCAATACCACCAAAAAATTGGCTATTGTACACTCAGACATATGTGGCCCCATGAGAACACTGTCCTTTGGAGCCAAGAGATACTTTATGACGTTTATTGATGACAAGACAAGATATACATGGGTGTACTTCCTCAAAACAAAGGATGAAGCTTTAGAGACGTTTAAGCACTTCAAGAACATGGCAGAAACACAAACTGGGTGTAAATTGAAGGTACTACAAAGTGACAATGGAGGAGAATACTGCTCAAAGGAGTTTGCAAAATACTGCTTGTCTACTGGTATACTTCAACAGACCACAGTTCCTCATACTCCACAGCAAAATGGAGTAGCAGAACGTGCAAATAGAACAATAGTAGAGATGGGAAGATCTATGCTACATGATAAGGGAATGGACTACAAGTTTTGGGCTGAATCCGTTGCTACCGCTGTATACATCAAGAACAGATGCCCAACAACAGCACTACGTGATTCTACACCCTTTGAAGCATATACAGGCAAAAAACCAGATCTCCAGCACCTCAGGATCTTTGGCAGTGATGTTTTTTATCACATCCCTGACAAAAAACGCTCAAAGTTGGAACCAAAGAGTAGAAAAGGGATCTTTCTTGGGTATTGTGAGGATACTAAAGGGTATAGAGTGTATGATGGCAAAATTCAGAAGCTGATCAAGAGCAGGGACGTTGTATTTGAGGAGAATTCAGATCAGAAAGCCACAGAAATCATTGGCCAGCTGCCTGATGATGTAATCAACACAAATGAAGAAGATATGTACCAAATCCAGCCAGAGATGGAAGATACTTCTACCAGTTCCAGATCAGAACAGATTATCCCAGTTAGGAGATCTACCAGAATAAGAAATGCCCCTGGATCCTGGTGGCAGACATCCAATGATCATGAAGAAGCTTATCTTGCCTTATGTGCCGAACCCCAGAATCTGGAACAGGCAATGCAAGGTCCAGATGCTACTAAGTGGCAACAAGCCATGCAGGAGGAGTACCAATCACTGATCAAGGCAAAAACGTGGGAACTGGTAGATTTACCAAATGGGAGAAAGCCAATAGGATGCAGATGGGTCTACAAGATCAAGATAACCTCATATGGTGCCGTTGATAAGTACAAGGCTAGATTGGTAGCTAAAGGCTATTCCCAGATCCAGGGACTAGACTTTAAGGAAACATTTGCTCTGGTTGCCAAGTTTAACTCTATTAGGACAGTTCTAGCCCTGGCAGCTGTACACAGTCTAGATCTACACCAAATGGACGTCAGAACAGCCTTTCTAAATGGGGATTTGCAAGAAACTATATATATGGAGCAACCAGAAGGTTTTACCGATCCAAAAAGCCCCCATAAGGTGTGCAAACTTAGAAAATTGTTGTATGGGCTTAAGCAGGCACCCAGAGCATGGTATAACAAGATTGACACATTTCTAGAGGAAATTGGGTTCTCTCGTAGCACTGCAGATCACAGTTTATATGTGAAACAGCTCAAAAAGGGTGTGATCATCCTAGTTCTTTATGTGGACGACCTAATTATAGCTACAAGTGATCAAGTGGCACTTAAACAGACAAAATCAGATCTCTTCAGCAAGTTTGAGATGAAAGATCTTGGAAAATTGAGCTATTTTCTTGGAATTGAGGTCAAATTTGAAATACCTACGCAGAAAATTGTGCTGAATCAGTCTAAGTACCTCAGGGACACTCTTAGATGCTTCAAAATGGAAAATTGCAAGCCTGCAGCAACCCCTATGGACAATAACCTGAAATTAAGCAAATCTCAGCCAGTTACAGATGAAAACGGCTCAAATATGGACCAAAACTTTCCCTATCAATCAATGGTCGGTAGCCTAATGTACTTGATGGTGTCTACACGTCCAGATATTGCAGTGGCAGTTGGAATAGTCAGTCAATTCATGCAGAATTATGGATCAGATCAAATTGCAGCAGTTAAGCGGATTTTCAGATATCTACAAGGTACCATAAATATGGTACTGGAATACTCTGGAGCAGCTAATAGGCAAAAATCTGATGGTTATAGTGATTCAGATTGGGGTAGAGATCTGATTGACAGACGCTCTACCACAGGCTATGTATTTCTTTATGCTGGTGCAGCTATTACTTGGAATTGCAAGAAACAACCAACTGTGGCACTATCTACAACTGAAGCCAAATATATGGCTGCATGTCAAGCAACTAAGGAGGCTATATGGCTACAAAAATTATTCAAAGACTTAGGTTTTAATTCAGGTGAACCAACATGTATTTACAAGGATAATCAAAGTTGTATTTCATTAGCTAGAAATCCTACTAATCATGCCAGAACTAAGCACATTGATATACAGCATCACTTTGTGAGGGAAGCTGTAGAAAATAACTTAGTAGAGCTGGTTTACTGCCCAACTGACAAAATGGTGGCAGACATATTGACAAAACCACTAGCTAGGCCACAGTTTGAGATCCTTAGAGACAAATTGGGATTAAGAAATTATTTAGTTGAGGGGGAGTGTTGAAATATTGGACTATTTGGTATCATTCAGCAGCTAAAAATTTACTTAACAATTCTAGGCTAGTCTTAGTCACTGTAGGACTCACTTACTGCCTTAACTTTGCCACTTTCTCCAGATATATGATCTTATGACTATTCCCCTATAGTCAGGATCAAATTAGCACTATTACCCAAACATTATGTACTAACCCTGAAACTGTTACAGAATGCTCCTGAATATTGAGAAACCCTCCCTACTTAGTGTTGCAGCTGTATTACTTCTACAAAGGTATAAATACTGAGCTTCTTTATGAATAAACAACAGTTCAACTATTATCACTATTTCTTGATAAGTTCCTTATATCCAAATCACTTCTTAAATTGCAACAGGATCAAGTTGAATACTTTATTGTTGGGTTGAAAGAAAGAACTTGCAAGGAAGTGAATTATCAAAGACCTCAGACTATTGAAGAAGCCATCAAGATTGCCATTGACTATGACTCAGCTATGTTTGGAGTTGGGAAGCCTACAGTGACTAATCCAAAAGGCTACAATCCTTATGAAAGAAGACAGTCAGAAGCAGTACCAATGGAAATAGATGCTATGCAGAATAACCCCACCTCAGAAGAATGCAGGAAGAAAGGACATTGCTTCAATTGGCACCAGCAAGGACATAATCCAAAGTACTGCCCTCAGAGAAGAAATGGACACCACCCATCAAGAACCTTTAACCGCATTGAGGCCATGGAGCATAGTAACATTGAGGATGAACTTGAAGAAGACTCAGAACTCACCTTCCACATGGCAGAAGAATACCTATCCCAGATGACCTCAAATTCAGGAAAGCTATTATGCTTGAATGGAGTAATCAATGGAGTACCTGCCAAGATCATGATTTGACTCAGGAGCATTACATGAGTACATGTCAGAGCAATTTGCTCTGAAAGCTGGAATCAACTTGGAACCTACCAAATCAACTTCAGTCTCCACAGCTGATGGGAACTCTCACATAATCAACCGTATTACTCAGCCAGTAAGAATGAAGATCAATGACTATGAAGAAGACCTACAGGCTTATATATTTGGGAACTGCAAGTTTGACCTTGTACTTGGAAAAACCTGGCTGTTTTGTTGTAATCCATCAATCAACTGGAGAACCCATGTTTCTCAGATCCAAAAGGATAACAAAACCTATGAGCTATCACCTGCCAGGCTGGATTTCAACTTGGTCAATTCCAGTATGTGTGAGACAAGTGAGCTTAGCAAGACCCAGTTCTGTAGAGCACTTAAAAAAGGTACTCATATGTTCCTCACGGTGGTATTACAGGAGGATTTCTCTACCCCAGCACCTCAGCAGGTCCAGACTCTCTTTAAGAAATATTCAGATGTGTTTCCAGATGAGCTTGTAAGCCTACCACCAGTCAGAGACATGGATCATGCCATTGACACAGGAGATAGCCCTCCAGTAAGCAAGACACCTTACAGAATGAGTCCATTGGAATTGGAGGAAATGAAGAGACAAATCGATCAGCTATTGGAGCAAGGATACATCAGGCCCAGCAAGTCACCCTGCGGAGCGCCAGTGCTTTTTGTGAAAAAGAAGGATGGAACACTTAGGATGTGCATTGACTACAGAGCCCTGAACTCAGTTACCGCCAAGAATATGTACCCCATACCTTGGAATGATGTACTTTTGGACCAACTTAATTGAGCCACTATTTTCAGCAAGATTGACCTCATGTCAGGATACAACCAGATTAGGGTGAAACCAGACAATATCCCTAAGACAGCATTCAGGACCAGATATGGACATTACAAGTACTTGGTCATGAGTTTTGCCCTCACTAATACCCCTGCAACATTCATGTGCTGATGCAGACTGTCTTTCAGGAGTACTTAGACAAGTTTGTGATAATCTATCTGGATGACATATTGATACACACCAAGACAGAAGAGGATCACGTAGTGCACATTGAAAAGGTCTTGAAGAAACTAAGAGAGAACAAGCTATATGGGAAGCTAGCCAAGTGTGAATTCTTCAAGGAAAACATTGAATATCTGGGACACATAGTGACTAGCACAGGAATGACCTTAGACCCTGAGAAGGTTGAAGTTATCAAGAACTTGAAGCAGCCCCATAGCATATCAGAACTCAGATCATTCCTTGGAATGGCATCCTATTATTGGAGATCTGTCAAGTCCTTTGCAAGCATTGCAGCCCCTTTAACTGATACCCTCAAGAAAGACAACACTTACAGGTGAGACATAGCCTGTGAGACTGCATTTCAGACGCTCAGGAATGAACTAGCTAAGCTGCCAAGCTTAAGAATACCTGACTTCAGAAAAGAGTTTACCCTGTGCATGTTGAAATATTGGACTATTTGGTATCATTCAGCAGCTAAAAATTTACTTAACAATTCTAGGCTAGTCTTAATCACTGTAGGACTCATTTACTGCCCTAACTTCGCCACCTTCTCCAGATATATGATCTTATGATTATTCCCCTATAGTCAGGATCAAATTAGCACTATTACCACACATTATGTACTAACCCTGAAACTGTTACAGAATGCTCCTGAATATTGAGAAACCCTCCCTACTTAGTGTTGCAGCTGTAATACTTCTACAAAGGTATAAATACTGAGCTTCTTTATGAATAAACAACAGTTCAACTATTATCACTATTTCTTGATAAGTTCCTTATATCCAAATCACTTCTTAAATTGCAACAGTGCACAGATGCTCCAGATTATGCAATTGGTAGAGTACTAAGCCAAGAACACAAGGGAAAGGACTATCCATTTGCCTTTGAGTCCAAGATACTGAACTTAGCAGAACAAAACTATACTCTGCATGAGAAGGAGATGCTTGCTATAATACACTGCCTGAAGACATGGAGATGCTATATTGAAGGAGTCAAATGCACTGTAAAGTCTGATCATGCCTCCCTCAAGTATAAATTTACTCAGAAGGTACTCTCTAGAAGAATGACAAGATGGAGTGAATACATCCAGCAATTTGACTTGGAGATTGTCTACTGCCCTGGGAAAAACAACACGGTTGCTGATGCCTTATCAAGACTAGAATAAGTGGCACAACTCAACTTGGTGCATGAATCAGATTGGCCTAGCTTATTACCACAATACTTGGAGGACCAAGCCATTCCTAACAAGGTGGATGAAGAGATAAAGAAGATAATCCGGGATGAAGCCAGCAAATTTGTTGTACAGGATGAAACACTCTACCAAATTGTTGATGGAAGCCCTATTGCCTATTGTCCTTATGTTGCTTGCCTGGATTTAATACATAAGCTACACAATGGATATGGACATCTTGGAATTAAAGGAACCTATAGCCTTGTGAAAGCCAGAGCATGGTGGCCCAGAATGAAACAAGATATTGAGAAGCTAGTGAAAACATGCCAAAACTGCCAAATCAATCAAGGCCAGCCACAAAGAATTGCCAAGCTCTTCCCTTTGGAGCCTGTAAGTCCATTTGAGAGATGGGGAATTGACTCTATTAGAAGACTGCCAACCACCAGGAAATGCAATTGTTGGATCATAGTAGCAATTGATCATGCCACTAAATGGCCAGTTGCTAAAGCTGTACCAATAGCCGGTGAACAAGAAGTTGCAAGTTTCATTTACCATGAGATCCTGATGAAGTTTGGATGCCCTGTGGAGATCTTATCTGATAGAGGAGCAAACTTCATGGCAAAGACATTAGAGGCTTACCTGGAAATGCAGCAGATTAAACACTTGAAAACCTTGGCATATCACCCCAGAACTAATGGAATCACTGAATGCTTTAATGGATTATTTGGAAAAATGCTGACCAAGTATGCAAATGGAGCTGTCAGTAGATGGGATGCGTATAAAGATCAAGCACTTTTTGCCTGCAGAGTTAGAGTGCACAACACTACCCAACAATCACCATTTTACTTAGTGTATGGATGTGAACCAAGGGTTCCAGGAGATCTCACACAACCCAAGCTCACAGATGCCTTAGAAGATGAACTTAATCAGCCCAGTAGACACCAGCAATTGGAAGGAAGATGACAAGAGGCACAGGCCAAAGTATCTCAAAGTGCAGAAAAGATGAAGCAGAGATTTGATAAGACTATAGCACCAGAAGCATTGACAGTTGGGAACTTTGTATTGTTAAGAAACAACACTTGGAAGAAGTTTGAGCCACAATGGACAGGACCAATCAAGATCATCAGAAAATGTCCATTTGCAGCGTACCAACTAGTGGATAAACAAGGGAATATCTGGGAAGATTTAGTTCATAGAGACAGACTCAAGCTTGCAAGACTTGCTGACAATACTGAACCATCAAGATATTGGTATTACAAGAAAAGAGATTCAGGAGAACCCTCTCAGCTTTAGTGGGGGAGAATGTTATGGTCTGCTGCTTGAGTGTTAAAGTTAGATCAGTTTTTAGTCAAATCAATTAGTTATATGTTTACGATATCAGTATATTAGTATTATCTATCATATTGGTAACATTAGTCAGCAAATGAATCAGCAGATCCTTATCAGACAGAAATAGATATATTAAGTGGGATATTATTGGGTGATGATGATGCAATCAAATGAGTCATCAGGCACAACCTACATTAGGAAATATAATTAGTCAGCAATTGATCTGGCAAAATGTATATAAGAAGCTGCTGGAACCTCAATAAAGATCAGTTCAAGTTTTAGTGTATACAATACTAGCTAAACTCCCTATTCCTCTACAACTCTTATTCCAAGACTTGTAACACCAGAACATTCCAGGTATTCTTAAAATGTGCCCTGTGGCTTGTAAAATGTCACAGAAAATCATGGCACTATCTTGCACCTCATTGGGGCTGCTTAACTTCTTAATACAAGGGCATCCCTCTGAGAAATAGTTTGGTCCTGGGTGGATCTAATCTCAATCAGCTGTCAGGATCCTGTTAATAGACCATCACAATACCAGCAGCTTGGAATTAGTGACCCTCCTAATGATCTTACAACAGGATCATAATGGTAATTTGCTAATTTTACAATGGAATAATGAGATAAAACTAGAAAAAATTTAATTGGTGCTGTTACAATATTGCATGGTATTGTTGCAGTCTTTTAGCGCTCTACAACTATTTAAAATGGATCCATCCAGCCAGGACATCCAATTGTCTTATATGGCAAGAAACTTGACAGTATTTTGATGGCCTCACAGCAAGACTCTGATTGCATTATATTGGCAGTATGATGGCCTACAATTGGTTTTTAATAATGCCACCATACCAATTCACAAAATGTATTTCCTTTTTCTACCTACTGTGGTGTAATGCATATATTCCACTACAGAATATCCCCTCTTTATTTGCTTACCCACTGCTACCTTGGGTATTCCACATATAGCTTGAATCAAAAAAAATATGACCCCCTGCTTACTAACCTTCACAAACATGCACACCTGCCACAAATGACATACTTCTATCACCTCAACTTTACAGCTTTTTAGTGTGATACTTGAAAAGTTGCCATATACCTTGTACTGCTGGTAACATATACATCTTGCAAACATATGCTTAGTTGCTGCCACCTCTACCTTGAATACCTCCTGAATATCTGCAAAGAACTTCTTGGTATTTAGCCAATATATTCCTTCTCCCTGCTGGATTCTAGTCCCCCTGATAGGTGCACTCTGGCTTTTGTCTCTGTGAATTTCATATTTAAAAGTGTAGAAGTTGGCTTGTGACTGAGCAAAATCCAGCATACCTTGGTAGAGTTCTCCTGATAAAAATTAGTTGCTTGTTGCACCCAACCCAACTTTACATTACTTAACTGTTTACCCACACATTGGGGCTGCTTAGCTTCTTAATGCCATAGGCATAGGTGTCTCCATGTGCACATTTGTCCTCAGTATTTTCCAACTCCTCCTGGCTGTCCTCCAAGTGCCAACTCATCACATCCATGATGGACTTGAAGGTAGTACTCTTGATGGGATTGGAATATGGTATTACCTGCAACTTGACTTGTCTTCCTATCTCCCCACGCATTTGCTCCATAGGAAACTTGCAAAAGGTGAAACAAGGCAAGATGGAGTAGAGAATGGATACAGTAGCAGCAGAGATCTACACATTCAGCTTTATATTTGCAGTATAGCCACTCAAATACCATCACAAACTCCTCACACAACAGCTGTAGATGCACCAAGTTGGCATTGGTGATCCACTTTTGGATAAATATTCCTACATTGTCCACAAAAGACACCCAATGCTTCCAATGTACTCTTTGTAGGAATAACTTGAGAACATCACTTGAATAAATACATATCCAGCTTATCCAGTCCTTGCATTTGTATTGATGCATATGCATATGAATATTAATTAGAGCCAGTGAGAAGTACTTACAGTAGTGGATACCTTGTAATATCTTGCCAATTCTTTCAATTTTCTCTGGTATCTCAAAGGGCTCATTTAGCTTGAAATGCCCCATGTACAACTTGATCATCAGTATAGGGATAATGCTAAAGGCAAATGCTTTGCTCCCAGTGGAAAGCTTTTGCCCCAACAGATACCCTATATCTTAAGTATCTCTGGTTTCCAATTGATTCCATATTCTGGCCAATGACTTATAGCTTGCCAGCTTTGCTGCAATTGCTTGCTGACCTCCGTAAGTTCTCTCTGAGGAAAGATGATGTTCTTAGTGCTGGTGTTTGGGTAATAATAATGAGTGTCAGTTATGGAGTAAATCCCCTGGATCTCACACATTCAACAGCAATACTGTCCATTGTGCCCAGAGCAACCTGCTATTTTGCTGATGGCTGGGGTATCTCCAATGCAGGTATTCATATGCGCTTTTACCTGATGGCCATTTACTGTTATCCTGCTTGAAAGCATACAAAATTCATCCAGCAATGGATACAGGTAGCTGTCCAGGTTGGGTGGTAATTTAGGCCCAGATACCAGTTAGACTACCATCAGATTATTGCTCTGTTACTGTAAGATGGGTGGCAGCTTCAGATTGATGAGAATCAGTGGCCAGCAGGATTTGCTGGAAGAGTACTTGTTTAATGAGAATCTGACATGTGCCAAAGCAAAGGCATGGTCATACATACCTTCAAAGTAGCCCTTGCTTCTTAGCTATTTGTAATGTTTGCCATCAAATATATGGGATATGTTTGCACTTGATTGATGCTGAATGTGGTACTGTATAGCTTTGCAATATTTGTTGGACTGTATCAGCTTCCTCAGACAGGGTATGACCAGAATATTTCTGGAGTTGGAACAATGTTTTCCCTCAAATGTGGTGGATTCCTGACAATTTGGACATGTTGCAATGGTAGCATTTTTGGATGTGAATGCCATGCAACTGTTGACACATGCTGGAATCAAGACAGTCTCTGGATCATATGTTGCCAGCCACGTGATAGTTGTCCACTTGTACCATGTACATGGTAAGCTACATCCTGGTACAATTTTAGCAGGAAGTAATAATAAATCCTCAAAGTCCCCATTACTGATATTAGTGGAAACACGCCACTTCTCTAGCCACAACATTACATCATTCACCAGTAGATGGATTGCTGGGCTCACTTGGCTCCATAAAGTATTCTTGGCATTTGTTTCAACAGGTGTTGTCTCATTGCAAATAGGGATTTGACTGGGCTCATACGTCATTCTGTTGTAAGGGGAGATAGGCCCTAAAACCATCAGTGAACCATATTTATCAGAGCTGTCACTCTACATGTCATATTCAGAAGGCTGAGGTGAGCCTAAAGGTGTCACAAACTCACCTAACTCAGTTTGTGCAAGGTGACAAAGATGGCCAGGTGCCAATATAGAAGTATCAACTGGCTGGCAAGATAATGTTGGTACAGTAGTGACTGATGAGTGGTCATATATGACATGGGTGGGAAAACACTGGCTGTGATCCTTGTAATAACTCCTATGCTGTCTGCATGCTTCTTGGCTGAGAGGCTTGCCACAATAGCCACATGGTCTTTTTTCTCTTCTCTTATGGCAGTGAGTCAAAGTGGTCTTGTCCATGAGGCAAACAGTTTGACCTTCAACAACATAATGCTATTTTATCACTTTTTGTTCAATACTCAGGTGAACTTAAGACAGTCTTGTATTTGAGACATTGCACCTACTTGTATGTAAGATTCAATGATGACCTGCCATAGTAAGCATTATAAATAAAGTTTTGGCACCACATACACATGTATATGTAACACTATTTCCCCTTTGGTTTGGCTCACTTCCATATATGTGCCACCCAAAAATAAAGCAAAGCTGTCGGATTCCCAACCAAACCCCTGTTGCAATTTAAGAAGTGATTAGGATATAAGGGCCTTATCAAGAAATAGTGATAATAGTTGAACTATTGTTCATTAATAAAGAAGCTCAGTATTAATACCTTTGTAGAAGTAATACGGCTGTAACACTAAGTAAGGAGGGTTTCTCAATATTCAGGAGCATTCTGTAACAGTTTCAGGGTTAGTACATAATAGTTAGTATTAGTGCTAATTTGATCCTGACTATGGGGGAATAATCATAAGATCATACATCTGAAGAAAGTGGCAAAGTTAGAGCTGTAAATAAGTCCCACAGTGACCAAGACTAGTCCAGAATTGTTAAGTAAGTTTTTAGCTGCAGAATGATACCAAGTAGTCCAGTACTTCAACACTCCCCCTCAACTAAATAATATCTTGATCCTAATTCCTCTCTGAGATTCTCAAATTGTGGCCTAGCTAGTGGTTTTGTCAATATATCTGCCACCATTTTGCTAGTTGGGCAGTACACTAACTCTACTAAGTTATTTTCTACAGCTTCCCTCCCAAAGTGATGCTGTATATCAATGTGCTTAGTTCTGGCATGATTAGTAGGATTTCTAGCTAATGAAATACAACTTTGATTATGCTTATAAATACATGTTGGTTCATCTGAATTAAAGCCCAAGTCTTTGAATAATTTCTGTAGCCATACAGCCTCCTCAGATGCTTGACATGCAGCCATATATTTGGCTTCAGTTGTAGATAGGGCCACAGTTGGTTGTTTCTTGCAATTGCTAGTAATAGCAGCACCAGCATAAAGAAATACCTAGGCTGTGGTAGAGCATCTCTCTATCAGATCCCTACCCCAATCTGCATCACTATAACCATCAGATTTTTGCCTATTAGCTGCTCCAGAGTATTCCAGTACCATATTTATGGTACCTTGTAGATATCTGAAAATCCGCTTAACTGCTGCAATTTGATCTGATCCATAATTCTGCATGAATTGACTGACTATTCCAGCTGCCACTGTAATATCAGGACGTGTAGACACCATCAAGTACATTAGGCTACCCACCACTGATTGATAGGGAAAGTTTTGGTCCATATTTGAGCCGTTTTCATCTATAACTGGCTGAGATTTGCTTAATTTCAGGTTATTGTCCATAGCAATAGCTGCAGGTTTGCAATTTTCCATTTTGAAGCATCTAAGAGTGTCCCTGATGTACTTAGACTGATGCAGCATAATTTTCTGAGTAGGTATGTCAAATTTGACCTCAATTCCAAGACAATAGCTCAATTTTCCAAGATCTTTCATCTCAAACTTGCTGAAGAGATCTGATTTTGTCTGTATAAGTACCTCTTGGTCACTTGAAGCTATAATTAGGTTGTCCACATAAAGAACTAGGATGATCACACCCTTTTTGAGCTGTTTCACATATATACTGTGATATGCAGTGCTACAAGAGAACCCAATTTCCTCTAAATATGTGTCAATCTTGTTATACCATGCTCTAGGTGCCTGCTTAAGCCCTTACAATGATTTTCTAAGTTTGCACACCTTATGGGGTACTTTTTGATTGGTAAAGCCTCTGGTTGCTCCATATATGTGTTTTCTTGCAAATCCCCATTTAGAAAGGCTGTTTTGATGTCCATTTGGTGTAGATCTAGACTGTGTACAGCTGCCAGGGCTAGAACTGCTCTAATGGAGTTAAACTTGGCAACCGGAGTAAATGTTTCCTTAAAGTCTAGTTGCTGGATCTGGAAATAGCCTTTAGCCACCAATCTAGCCTTGTACCTATCAACAGCACTATTTGAGGCTATCTTGATCTTGTAGACCCATCTACATCCTATTGGCTTTGTCCCATTTAGTAAATCTACCAGTTCCCACATTTTTGCCTTGATCAGTGATTGGTACTCCTCCTGCATTGCTTGTTGCCACCTAGTAGCATCTGGACTTTGCATTGCCTGTTCCAGATTCTGAGGTTTGGCACGTAAGGCAAGATAAGCTTCTTCATGATCATTAGATGTCTGCCACCAGGATCCAGGAGGATTTCTTATTCTGGTAGATCTCCTAACTGGGATAATCTATTCTGATCTGGAACTGGTAGAAGTATCTTCTGTATCTGTCTGGATTTGGTATGTATCTTCTTCATTAGTGTTGATTGCATCATCCGGCAGCTGGCCAATAATATCTGTGGCTTTCTGATCTGAATTCTCCTCAAATACAATGTCCCTGCTCTTGATCAGCTTGTGAATTTTGCCATCATATACTCTATACCCTTTAGTATCTTCACAATACCCAAGAAAGATCCCTTTCCTACTCTTTGCTTCCAACTTTTGGCGTTTTTTTTTTTTTTTTTGTTGCGGATGTGATCAAAAACATCACTGCCCAAGATCTTGAGGTGCTGGAGATCTGGTTTTTTGCTTGTATATGCTTCAAAGGGTGTAGAATCACGTAGTGCTGTTGTTGGGCATCTGTTCTTGATGTATACAGTGGTAGCAACAGATTCAGCCCAAAACTTGTAGTCCATTCCCTTATCATGTAGCATAGATCTTCCCATCTCTACTATTGCTCTATTTGCACGTTCTGCTACTCCATTTTGCTGTGGAGTATGAGGAACAGTGGTCTGTTGAAGTATACCAGTAGACAAGCAGTATTTTGCAAACTCCTTTGAGCTGTATTCTCCTCCATTGTCACTTTGTAGTACCTTCAATTTACACCCAGTTTGTATTTCTGCCATGTTCTTGAAGTGCTTAAACGTCTCTAAAGCTTCATCCTTTGTTTTGAGGCAGTACACCCATGTATATCTTGTTTTGGCATCAATAGACGTCATAGAGTATCTCCTGGCTCCAGAGGACAGTGTTCTCATGGGGCCACATATGTCTGAGTGTACAATAGACAATATCTTGGTGGTATTGATGCCTTCTGAGCTCTTGAAATGTTGCCTAGCTTGTTTGCCATATGAACATCCCTTACAAACATTTGATTTGATTGGAATTGAGTATTCTAGGCCCAAAACAAGCTGATTTTTCACCAATTGGCTCATTTTCTGTTCCCCAATGTGTCCTAGCCTCCTATGCCACATCTCCCAGTTAGTTTCATCAGTTTCAGCAATGTTGACATACTCAGGTACAATGATCTTGCATTGTAACTTGTGTGTATTGTGATCTCTGATTCCCAAAGCTAATTTTTGTCCATTCTCACTCAATATTGAGCAGCTCATCTTAGTAAAAACAAATTCCAGTCCCTGAGCAGTTGCTTTACTGACTGAGAGTAAGTTCTTAGCTATTCCAGGTACATAAAGTATGTCAGTGAGTCTTGCTGTAGTTGCCCCTGAGCTATTGCTCATATATAGTTGTATAGACCCACTTGCTGTAGCTTCCAGAGCAGAGTTATCTCACAGATAAACCTTTCTTACTGGAATAGTTTTTGAGTTGCTGAACCACTCCTTTATACCATAAATATGCTGTGAAACTCCAGAGTCAATATACCATTCATTACTTTGGTTACTTGCACTCTCTTGTACGGTTACAAATAACTGTTCATCAGTAGTTATATGGCTGGCCTGCTCTAGTTTCTGTTTTTTGTCTGCTTGTTACTTCTTGCATTCTCTTGCCCAGTGTCCTGGCTTTTTACAATAGATGCTGCAACCAGGTTTTCTTTGGTTTTGTTGTTTTTCCTTCTTTTCTGAGTGCCTTTCTGGACTGAATAAAGCATTATCTTCATTTTCTCTGCTTGATAATTACGTCTGAGTTCTTCATGGAGAAGTCTTCCTTTGACATAGTCTAAAGTCAAGTTGTCTTCTCTGCTTTCAAAAGAAAGTATGAGTGGCTCATACTTGTCTGGTAGGCTGCAAAGCAGACAGAGTATCTTTTCTTCATCATCTACACCAGTATTAATACTGTAAAGTTATTCTGCAAGTGTCTTCATTTTGGTAATAAGTTGTAGCATGTCATCATCTGGCTTCTTCCTCATGTTGAAGAACTTTTGTTTCAAATAAAGCTTGCTTGATACTGACTTTGCCCTAAAGATCTTCTCTAAGGATTCCCATGCTGCTTTGGCAGTATTTGAGGCATGGATTTGTCCAATGAAGGAATCTTGCACATTGATACATATGGCATTAAAGGCCTTTCTCTCCTTCTCTTGAAACTTCCCCACTTCTTCTGCTGTTCCTTTGGGCTCAACTTCTTTTCCTGTTACTACATTCCAAAGCTTCCTTTCCTCAAGGTGGATCTGCATCTTGATTCTCCAAAGTCTGTAGTTCTTTTCATTAAACCTCTCCTTTACAGGGAAGATGTTTGTGTTGTTCTGTTTGCTGGTATAAGTCATCTTTAGGATAGATTAAGGCAATTGGGGCTCATAACCTGTTGCAATTTAAGAAGTGATTTGGATATAAGGAACTTATCAAGAAATGGTGATAATAGTTGAACTGTTGCTTATTAATAAAGAAGCTCAGTATTTATACCTTTGTAGAAGTAATACAGTTGTAACACTAAGTAAGGAGTGTTTCTCAATATTCAGGAGCATTCTGTAACAGTTTCATGGTTAGTACATAATTGTTAGTATTAGTACTAATTTGATCCTGACTATAGGGGAATAATTGTAAGATCATAGATCTGAAGAAAGAGGCAAAGCGAGAGCTGTAAATTAGTCCCACAGTGACCAAGACTAGTCCAGAATTGTTAAGTAAATTTTTAGCAGCAGAACAATACCAAATAGTCCAATATTTCAACAACCCCAACATTGATGGCAACAGAAGAACAGTTGGACAACAGCTTGCTTTGACATTCAGTGCAACAAGCCAGGCAAAACATCCAAAAAAGATTCTGTGGAAAGTGTGCCCATTAAAGGTAACAATGCAGACTCCACAGGCTCTCAGTCAAGTAGGCATTTGAGAACCTCTGTAGAGCCACAAGCTGACTGTTATGCTCAGGCAAATGAGAATGTAGCAAATGCAGTACCCTCAGTTGAAGAGCAGCAAGCAGCTGTCATAACATCACCACCACCCATATTAGCAAGTATGTTGTCAGCTCATACCAAAGCATTAATGAAGCAATTAGGTGCAGTGGCTGATAGAATAGATGCAATGGCCCAGAGAAAGCAGGAAATAGTGCAGAAACAGGATAGGTGGATAATACATGTAGAGCAATCAATATCTCAGGTAGAGAAAGCAGTACCTTTGCTGCACAGAAGGAACTCAAGTAGCTCAATGTTGCAGCCAAGAATTGAGTCATTTCCCAATGTAACAACAGAGGAACACCATATAATCTCTGAAGCACAATAACAGTGCCCAAAGATAAAGCCCACAGAAAAAGCTATCAGAGTGTGGGAGGGCAACAATGTGGTGTTTATGCCACAGCCTAAAAGTCAAAAGACCTTAAAGATCCATGAAGCCATTGAGTCCAATAATGAAAAGTGGGCCAATATTCAAGAGGTTGTCAGAAGTCTAGCATGCCATCACCTCAAGGCTGGCATACCATGGGACCATCAGGAACTCAAGGCCATGCAGAATGCACTTGACTGTCTCCATGAGCATTATCCTGGATTCAAATGGGCAAGTGGATTTTGGGCCAGCATTGGTATGCTAAAAAAGTATCTTAAGAAGAGCAGAAACTATCAAAGGCAGAAGAACAAGGGTGCCATGGCTAAAAATTAGCAGCTTCCTCAAGAGCCTGTTACAAGAAGGGCCAAAAGCTCCAGACAAGCATCAAAGAGACATCAGGTAGCTGGAAGAGTGTCAATTAGGGACAAGCAGGCAGACATGGATTTACCAGCACCACATTTATCAAGGAAAGAGCATAGTACCACTCAAGAAGCACCCAGTCAAAGTAACAGTGAAGGACCTGGCAGTGATATAAACCAGCAGCTTTTACAGGAACCTGTGACAACTACAGTTGAGAGCTCAAAATAAGCGGAAAAGAAACTTCAGGTTGCCAGAAGAGTGCCAGCAAGGGACAAGCAGGCCAAAACAGATGGGTCAGAGCAGAATTTATCAAGGAGAAAATGTAGTTCTTTACAAGAAGCACTCAGACAAAGTAGCAGTGAAAGATCTGGCAGTAATAAAGGAAAAGGTAAAGGGAAAATGACTACCCAAGCCTGAGACAGGGAGGCATGCAAAAAACACTGCAGTTTTTGCCAATTAACTGCCACTGTAGTGGGGTCACAGTGACACCCACTGACAGATGTGCTCATTCCTATATTTTCTACTTCCCTATTTCTCTACTACTCTTATTTTAGTGTTATACCATTTGTCTTACTTGATCAGTACTATCCCATAAACTGGCCAACTATCACAGCTGCGTACCTTATTGCATAAGTTATCCCTTGCTTTATGTAAGATTACTAGCTACAAGTACTTCTATATTAGGCAAGTACCCACGCCAGCACCTGTGACAGATGACCAATCTGTGTCACCATTCCTACCATCTCCATACCATATATGGTATCCCTATGTTACACAGGTTTCATAATACCAATTCCTGATTGTTTGGGTGTGCTGTGCCTCTTGGAACCTTCCAGCACATACTTAGAGCATTCTTAGGTCATTCTGATGTCATTAAGATCTCTATTGATATCTGGAACCTTCTGGAACACCATGATTAGTAATGACTTAGTCAGTAAGAAAAGTATATAATGGAGGCAATCCCTCAACAATAATCATCATCCCTTTTATCAATATACCAACCTGTTGATTAGTGTAATCACTGCTACCTGCTGCCACCTGAACTTCCAACCCCAGACCACAGGACACTCCCAGGAAACTGCGCTGACAGCCAACTGACCTTAGAGGTGCTACTTGTGAGGAATACTCAGAGTAGGTATCTTTTATTATATTTGATTCTTTGCCAAGTTTGTTCTTGCACAGGCAAAGATACTTTTCTGTCTTTGCAACTATTGACCACAGCTGTATTCTTATCAAGTCCCTGCTTGAGGAGTTTCCAGTTGTTTTGACTTTGGAAGCTTTAGTACATTGTCATCTCAAAGGATGCTGAACCCAGCACATACTTTTGTCACAATGCCAACTAATTTGGAGATTGTAGCTCAAAAGTTTTCCCTTGACAAACTTTTGTCCTTATTCCCCATCACATTTGATTAGAGACAGAACCCAAGTATTCCTAGCTCAAAAGACTATCACAATGGCTCCAGTGGAGTTTTGGAACATTAATAGGCACACCAAGAGGTTGCAGCACTTCTTCAAGAGCAGTGCTCAAGAAAACGCACTGGAATATTGAAAGGATTTATTGCAAAGACTGGCAGATGAGATGCTGGACCTTGCAGTGCAAGCTGAAGACCAGGATGTGTGGGAACCAGTGAATGAACTGTGGCATAAAGCTGTTGGGTTCCAGCCAAAGTTGTGGAACCAGAGTGTTACAGCAGAAATACTTGTTGAGTGGCAAGTTATAATGGAGTTACTTGTGAAGTGTGGGGTTGGGCTTAATGTTAGTGTAGGGTATGTGGACTTGTATAGGTCAATACAATTAGCAATTGAGGTACAACTGAAGTTTTAACAGAAATAAATCAATTTGTATGCATGCAAAGTAAGAGAAACAGTTGCATCAGGAAGTAAGGAGTGTGAAAAAGAGGCAATAGCCAATCAATGCACACAAATGTAGGAGGCAATAGTGTGTCCAGGATCAGAAAGTGAGCAAATTGGCAGGGAACCAATCACAAGCCGCTTTTGTATTGTTGTGATGAAAAATTTTTACCAAGTTTTTTGTGAAATATGGGTGCAATTATTTTTCAACAGTCTCTGGACAGTGTCCTGACAGGATCAGTACCTCTTAATCACAGGACTTTAACCTTGTGATGGCCTTTTGATGGGATTATTTCAATAATATTTCATAGGGCAAATGTGTCTCCTTGTGGACATCTGTACTCAGTATTTTCCAACTCATTCTGGCTGTCCTCCATAGGTCAACTTGCAACATCCAAGACAAAGTTGAAGGTTATATTTTTGATGAGACTGAGATATAATAGTACTTATCACTTGACTTATCTTGCTGTCCCCCTACACTTCTGTGCCAATGAAAACTCCTGTAAGGTGGAGCAAGGTCCAATATTCTCCACACACCAAGCAAGATTGAGTAGAGAATGGACACAGTAGTGGCAGAGATATTTGTATTCAGCTTTATGCTTTTAGTATAGCTGCTCAGGTCCCATCACAAGTCCCTTGCGTAAAAGCTATAAATATACCAAATTGGCATTGGTGATTTGCTTCTGAATAAGTATTCCTACAATGTTGCCATGTGACTTCAAATGCTTTCAATATACTCTGTGTAGAGATTGTTTCAGAAGGACATTTGAAATAATATGTATCCAATTACTCCAGTCCTTGTGTTTGTATTGTATCATATGTGTAAGAATATAGATTGGAGCTTGTGAGAAGTAGTTTGGGTAGTAAATACTCTGTAATATCTTTTCAGTTTGTTCAATTTCTCTGGTATCTCAAAGAGCACATTCAACCTGAAGTGCCTCATGCAAACCTTGGTCACTAGTATAGGGATATTATTGAAGATCAAATATATTTCTCTTAGCAGAAAGCATTTGCTCCCACAGTTCTCTCTGTCTTTAGTATCTCCCATTCTTAATTAAATCCATACTCTGGCTAGTGCTTGTATCTTGCCAGATTTGGTGCAATTGCATGCTGACTTCTGAATGTTCTCTCTGTGGGAAGATGATATACTTTGTATTGGTATTTGGATAATAATAATATGAGTGGGGTATGGAGTAAGTCCCTTAGATTGTGCGCATTTGACAGCATTACACTTTGCTGTGCCCAGAAAAAACAGCTATCTTGCTGATGGCTAGGGTATCTTCAATGCAGATAATTTTATGTGATCTGACATGGCAGTTATTTACTAGTACCCTGCTGAATAGCACACAAGATTCATCCCACAATGCATACAGGAAGCTATCCATAATGAATGCTGATTTAGGCCCATGTATTAGTGATACTACAATCAGATTTCTGCTCTGACACTGCAAGATTGGCAGCAGATTCAGGTTGATGATAATCAGTAGCCAGCATGCCCTATGAAAAATAACTGTGATGAGCTTGTCCAAAGGCAATTGCCAAATTAGAATCTCATGACTAGTGACTTGATCCTGTCAGGACATTGGGCAAAGTCAGTTAAAAAACTGCACCCCAAATTTTACAAGAAACTTGAGCAAAATAATTCATCACAATAAGAAATCCTTATGAATTATCATTGTGACAATCCTGTCAAAAGGCTGTCACAAATTTAAAGTCCCAAGACTAAATGATATTGACTGTATCAGGACACCATGCAAAGACTGCCAAAAATAATTGCTCCCCAGATTTCACAAAAAACTTGGTCAAAATTTTTCATCACAACAAAACAAAAGTGGCTTTTGATTGGTTTGCTGCCAATTTTCTCACTTTCTGTTCCTGGACACTCTAGCACCTCCAACATTTGTGTGCATTGGCTGGCTATTGCCTCTTTTCACTCTCCTTACTTCCTGACTCAATTATTTCTCTCACTCTTCATGCATACAAATTGATTTATTTGATTTGAAACTTCAGTTGTACCTCAATTGCCATATTGTTTTGGCCTATACAAGTCCCTATACCCTACACTAATATTAAGCCCAACCCCACACTCAACAAGTAACTTCATTAAAATCCATCACCCAGTGAGTATTTCTGCTGTAATACTCTGTATCCATGACTTTGGCAGGAAACCCACAGCTTTATACCACTGTTCATTCACTGGTTTCCATACATCATGGTCTTCAGCTTGCACTGCAAGGTCTAGCACCTCATCTGCTAGTCTTTGCAATAAATCCATGCAATATTCAAGTGCATTTCCTTGAGCACTGCTCTTGAAGAAGTTCTGCAACCTCTAGGTGTGCCTATTAATGTTCCAAAACTCCACTGAAGGCATTACAACAACCTTTTGAGTTCTTAACATTGTTGCTTTCTCTGTCAGTGGGATCTCCACTCTGTCAACAATGGAGGATGTGGAGGCTGTGGTAGACAAACTGCCATTCTCTGCAAACTCATCTACCTCACTAGTGTTTAGCTCAACTGTTGGTGCTTCCAACTCTTGTGAAAGCAGCTGTTTTTGTGTTGGTAATTTGGCTATGATGGGATTCAGTCAGTTCCAAGCTTTTGGCATTAATTGGCAAGAACTGCAGCTTCTTTCTTGTGCTTCCCTATCTCTGGCTTGGGTAGACTTTTTTCCCTTTCCTTGTCTTTCATCACTGCCAGGTCATTCACTGCTAATCTATCTGAGTACTTCTTTTATTGAACTACATTTTCTCCTTGATAAATGCTGCTCTGATGCATCTTTTTGGCCTGCTTGTCCCTTGCAGGCACTCTGTGGGAGCACTAATGCTTTTTTCCTGCTTGTTTCAAGCTCTCAGCTCATGGTGTGATGATCTCCTAGGGTAGCCACTGGTTTTTATTACTGCCAGGGCCTTCACTGCTACTTTGACTGAGCACCTCTTGAGTGGAACTATGCTTTTTCCTTGATAAATGATGTGCAGGTGCATCTGTGTCTGCCTGCTTTTCCCTTATCAGCACCTTTCCAGCTACCTGATATCTCCTTGATGCTTGCTTGGAGCTTTTGGCACTGCTTGTAACAGGCTCTTGAGGAAGCTACTGGTTTTTGGCCATTGCTCTGTTGTTATTCTGCCTCTGATAGTCTCTGCTACTCTTGAGATACTTTCTTAGCATACCAATGCTAGCCTAAAATCAGTTTTCTTGCCTGAATCCAGAATAATGCTCATGGAACAACTAAAGCACACTCTGCTTGGCCTTAAGTTCCTGATAGTCCCATGGAAATGCAGGCCCTAAGGTGTTGACATGCCAGACTTTTAACAGCCTCTCAATATTAGCCCACTTGTTAGCATTGCACTGAGCAGCTTCACAGATCTTCAGTGTCTTTTGATTTTTAGGCTGTGGTATAAATACTTCATTTTCTCTCTCCCATGCTTTGATAGGTATTTCTGTGTGCTTTATCTTTGGGCACTGTTGTTGTGCCTCAGAGACTATATGGTGTTCCTCTACTGTTACACTGGGAAATGGCTCAATTCTTGGCTGTGACATGGAGCTACTCAAGTTTCTTCTTTGCAGGAAAGATACTGCTTTCTTTACCTGAGTTATTGATTGCTCTACACCTTTTGTCTGCTCATCCTGTTTCTGGTCTATTTCCTAATTTCTCTGGGCCATTGCATATATCCTATCAGCAACTGCACCCAATTGTCCCATCACTACTTTGATAGGAACCAACATAATACCTGCTAACAATAGTGATGGTGGTGTCATGATTGTCATTTGCTGGTCTTTCACCGGAGGTACTGCATCTGTTGCATTTGTATTTGACTGGGCATTGTGGTCAGTTTGCAGCTCTGCAGAGATCTATAATTGCAAAGAAAATATACAGAGAAGGCATCTGCTATTCTCACAAGACTTGGACATGCAGCCAGTTGAGCTACACTCCAGTGAGGTAGATGAACTGCAGAGAAAGGCAATTTGTCTACCACAGCCTTCATGTCCTCCATTGTTGACAGAGTGGAGATTCCACTGAGAGACAAAGCAACAACATCAAGAACTCAAAAGACTATTGAATTGATTACAGTGGAATTTTGGTGCATTAATAGGAATACTATAAGATTGCAAAACTTCTTCAAGAGCAGTGCTCAAGAATATATGCTTGAATATTGCAAGGATTTATTACAAAGACTGGCAGATGAAGTGCTATACCTTGCAGTGCCATAAGGTAGAGATTCAGCTTTTTATGCTAGAACTTGGCATATGGATATAAGACATTACTTCATGTGAGGCTATAGTAGAGCACTTAGCTAGAGTAGTTAACTGTCATACAGATGAAATGACTGCAGACAAAACTGAATATCCCAGATAGCTATTAGGACTAGTTGATTTGGGTATTTGGTAGAGTTGGAGTGATGTAAAGACTTGTAATTGCACCTAAATACTCACATAACTTAGTCACTTGGATCATTACCTACAAATATTTGAGAATTCTGACCAAACTCCTTGTTTTGATTAAATTAGGATATTCTCACCAAAACATTATGCGCAAAAGCATGAAATTTCTCAAAGCTGTCAAAACAGACTCAAGCTTTGCGCACATGCTCTTGGTCTTGTAATTAACAAGTTGTTGTTGTAAGAGTTTTGGAGATATTGGAAGTGATTGGGAGAACAAGTAGATTATGTGGTTTTCACTTAATGATTTATTGAATGTAAAAGTAGTATTTATACTTTTACCTGGTCTTAGCATTACAAACATGTAGAATAGGTTAAGGAAGGTCCCAAGAGCATGTGCGCAAAGTTTGGGGCTGTTTGGGCAACTTTGAGAATTTTCATGTTCTGGGTAAATATTCTAAGTAAATCCCAACAAGGAATTTGGTCAGTATTCTCTACGATTTGAAGGTAATGATCTAAGTGACTAAGTCAGGTGAATATTTAGGTGGAAATACAAATTTTTACAACAGTTGTCACCTAAATATTCATGCAAGCATGGTCACATAAATCTTATTCTTTGATTAGCATTCTGTCCTGAACAAATATCTTGTTGAGTATTACTTAGAATATTTACACCAGATTATCAGGTACAGATTATAATCTTTCTCAAAGTTATCCAAAAGCCCCCAAACTTTGCACACATACTCTAGGGACCTACCTTAACAAACTTTACTCATCTGCATGCTCTATGTTATCAAAAGTATAAATACCATACCTTTGATCAATAAATTTAAAAGTGAATAACATGTAAATCCTCTAGTTCTCCACATCACTTCCAATACTCCTCAGAATATTGCAGCACTTGGGACCTTCCTAAGCATATTGCTCATGCTTATTCTGCCAAGATCACATGAAAGTATAAATACCACTTTTACATTCAATAAGTCATTAAGTAATAAATGCATAATCTACTGGTTCTCCTAAATACTCTTAATATCTCCAAAACTCATACAACAAAAGCGACATAATCTGCTTGGATTCAAGATCACCTCTGACATCTCCGCAGTACTTATGGGAGCTTTCACTGGATAATTTACTGTATGCAAATGCAACACATGCACTTTTACATGGCTTTGGCACAACTAACACCAAACATGCCCTGAAATGTCCCAAAAAATGTGTGCAAAGTTTGGGGCAGTTGGGACAACTTGGCAATCCTTCATTTCCAGGGTACCTGATATTCTGGTAATATACTCTAGGCATGTTCCAAAAAGGAGCTTGGCAAGAGTTCTCTGAGCATTGCAGACTATGATCTAAGTGAATAAGTCAAATGAATATTTAGGTGTGATTACAAAATTGAAACAGTTGAGAGCAACTCTGGAGACTTGGTGGCATCAAATAAGAGTCTCTCCTGCATTCCAAGGTCTTGGGGATTGTTTGAGGCTGCATAGGGACTTTTGGAGCTTGCAGACCAAATGGGGGCTATGTTTGTCAACAACCCCATAAGGTTGAACCATATACACATCCTCAAGAAGCTCCCCATTCAGGAATTGCAAGTGGCATGGTGTTGAAAATTTTGTGATCACTCCTAAACATTCACTTGGCTTAGTCACTTGGATTGTGGCCTAGGAACCTTTGAGTACATAGCCCTGATTCTGGAATGGGATTCACCTTGAACCTTTCACCAGAATATCAGGTACACTGGACATGAAAATCCTCAAAGTTGTTGAAAGGCCCCCAAGGTTTGCTTGCATGCTCTTGGGAGCTTCCTGAACATATTCTACATGGTTGCCTTGCCTGGACCATGTGAAAGCACAAATACCACTTGGACATTCAATGAATTGTTGGGTGAAAGCCACACAATCTACCTGTTCTCCCAATGTTAGTGAACAGGGCTATGCTTGATGGTGGGCTCCTAGGATGCTGGTAGCATGTAATGTATATGAAGCATGGGGTGTGGGGTGTGGTACATGGACCTTTGTCAAGACACCATCATAGGAACATTCAATACATGCCAAGATTGTGCCAAAGCCGTTTAACCAATGGATGAGCATTCCCGCTGGAGGGGATGAGGACGACCATGAACCCACCGAGTCCCGGTGAAACCTTGAGCGCCAAACCAATGGGGATAGCGCGTCTGGTGTGGGTGGGGCACGACTTTGCAGAGCACCCACCAGTCCACCCGATGGACTCCATGGGGTCTGGGCCAGCGTCCTTCCCGGGTCCACCGCACGGACGTCAGCCTCCCCTAATCCGGCACCAGGATCCCGAGAGATTGGGTTTGAGCTTCCGGTTGGGCCGGAGTTTGGGCTTGGAAAATGGGCAATCCGACGTCTACAGGCTCAGACTTGAGAAGTCACTGGAGATGGACTGGAAGGCGACCTGACACCAACAGATCCCCTTGATCCGATCGGGTTTCCAGCGCACGATTCTCGGATGGACACACGCGGTACCACCAGCTTCTCCTGTTGTCGCTCCCGCTCCCGCTCCCGCCCTCGTCCCCGTCTCCGCCCTACTACCTCCTTCTCCTTTTTGAACCACCGATGAGGATCTCCCCGAATCTTCAACTCCCCCCCCCGATAACCTATATGGGCAAGCACCCACCACGCCACGACACGACACGACCATCGACCTCCCGCAACACCTGGTGAAAGATCAGGGACAGAATTTACGGGGCAAAGAACTTTATTACGAACCGTAGGGTTGTGTACTGAATGCGTTCGACCGAGACTAGACTAGAAGCCTGGTTTGGCCAAAGGTGATGTGAACGTGGACGAGGGTGAGGGTGGGGGTGGGGACGCGGACCCGGCCGCTGACACCGGCCCCGATTCGGCTGGCTGGGACCGCTCGGGCATCCCGGTTGGGGGAGGGTGTTCGTGGGAGATTTGCCCGGTTGGGTGCGTTACCTGGAAGAAGAGCTGGAAGAGATTCGATGCAACGAGGGGCTCCTACGAGCCACCAGGAATCAAACGGTCGGGTGCGAGTGGGGAGGGGGTGTTCGCAATCTACACGGCAACGCAGGATGCGGGCGGGGAAAGAAGGGGCGGTTGGGGTGGGGGTTGGGTCAAGTGGGGCAGGGGACCGCCGAGGGTCAACGGGACACGGTGGATTCGTGATCTTTGAGGCATTGCCGGGAGCTTTTCAACTTCAGGTAGGGGTTCTTGCCGAGGACGTCGGCCCGGGTGGCCTCGGCGGAGGTCATGATCCGGTGGGTCACCTTGGGGGCGAACTTCAGCTCGTGACAGGCGCGATGGATGTTGGCGAGGAAGGCGTCGAAATGGACGTCCCCGAGGTCCAGCAAGCGTTTGTGCGCGGAACGCATCTTTCCGGTGTTCATCGGGTGGCCGCCCAGGATGTGGACCAGGAAGCGGGTCTGCATCCGCTGCAACCTCTCGATGTTCACCCCTTGGAAGAAGCCACGGGTGACCTCATCCCTGAGGTTGTAGTTGTAGAAGAGTTCCACCATCTGTTCCACCCGATGCTCCCCTAGGGTCTCGAGCAGCGGCTCATCGTCCGCCGAGACCGGTAGGTCGGCGCTCTGTAGACTGGCGAAGGATTTGATCCGTGGGCGTTGCTCATGCCCGGTCGAGTCCGGCTTCAGGCCATCTTTACCGCAAAGTTCCATGGGAGGCGGTGATTCCGGGGAGGAGGAGGATTTCCGACCCTCCAGGCTGACCAAGTGAATGGCGATATCGAGTCCCCTCCATCCCCCAACCCCGTTTTAAAGCGTTTCCCTGGTCGATTCCAAACCGGTGTCCGACCAAGATTTTAAGGTCACCCCACGGTGTCACATGGAGATGGGCTTGCTGGGTATCCTCTAGTCTAATGTTCGTCCGCTTCTGTTACCCCATAACCTCCAATCAGCCGTGACCTCGTGAGATACACTAAAGCCTGGACCTTGTGTCCTGGGATACTATGACTACTCGGGTCGATGGGATCCCCCTGGTCACGTGACCTACCGACCACACTGTGGGGAAATGAAAGCGAGTTAAGATTGGCCGTCCGGATGGGAGATGAATTGATCAATATCTTGGGGCTTGGGACGGAGGTAAGACGACCTCAGCGGAGATAGCATCCAGGAAGAGCAGGCGGAAGAGAAACCCAATGGCACGATATGAAACCGACCAACAGTGTTACCATCTGAAAATGGATCCGGCGTGGGACGGAGAGGTGGGTTGGCCCATTCCCCGATCCGGAACACATCGTACATCTCCAGCCGCAAAATCCCTCCCTTGTTCTCTATTCCATTCCATTCCATTCCAATTCCCTTCCTTCGCTTCGCTTTCCTGGCAACAGCCAGGTAAACCGTGCTGCCTGGCATTCGCTCCACCAACGACAACCAGTCCAGTTCTGGAATACATCATAACAAGAGTGTTTTAATGATCAAATCGAAGGTACCAAAGACATGGGAAGTTATGAAGAAAGATGCAATGGGATGTATGGTCGGTGAGGGTGAAAAGGGGGGACGCCACTCGCTCGTCAAGGGGAAGGGGAGGTGGAGGTGAGGCGACGAACCTTCTCCAAATCTAGCGTTGAACTTTACCGGAAGTACCGGAGTTCTTGGGGGTGGGCTTGGGCTTGCTGGGAATGATTCCGGCCTACAGAGGGGAGGGCAGGACAGTGGTGAGTTTCTGCGAGCTTCGTGTGAGACTGGTAGAGTTACTTTACCTTGGAAAGGAGCTTTTGGACCGGGTCGGAGGGCTGGGCACCAACCGATAGCCAATATTTCACTCGCTCCATGTTCATGCTAACGTGCTTGACGCCCTCGTTGTCAGGAAGTGGGTTATATGTACCGATATGTTCCAAGTGTCTACGGTCGCGTGGGGATCTTGCGTTGGCGACCACTAAGTGGTAGAAGGGAAGGTTTTTACGACCAAGACGGGTGAGACGAATACGAACGACCATGCTAGATGTTACAATTGGGAAAGGTTTAGTGGGCTGCTCGTTAGGTGGGAGGGTATCTACGCTACACGGTAGACAGAGACGGAGGTCTTCAGCCGGGGGTGAACACCTTCGTGGTTTGCGGGGTGGGGATTCCTACCTTTCAGTACAGAACGCTATTCCTTTTGGACTGGAAGTGTTGGAATGAAATATCAATCTTCCCGAGGGTCATAATGCGAAAGAAATTTTCGCCATCAAATCAACATTAAAGGCCCAGTTTTCCCCAATTTCCATCCCTCGATTTTCGGGCGCTTAAGGGTCAAGGGTTTTTAATCACGCTTAACTGAAGGGCATCTGTGTTTAAACGAATGCACAGCATGCAATGTGTTTATTTAGGAAGTGATCTTGGTGCACATATAGGGTTGGATATCCTAGCTTCTATACAATGCTCGGCTCACAAAGCTTTCCGGGGATATCGGGTTTACGGGGCTTGGTCAGAAGCGAAGAAGTAGCGTATCTAGAAATCAAGTGGCCGATAGGTTAAATACTGGAAAACTCCAGCCTGATCTTGCCATTCTTGCACGGGGTCTCAGGATTGCTGAATACTCTGGTGGGGCTAGAATTTAAAGAATCCGGTTGTTCATATCGCCTTTTGGAGGGGCTTTTGAAGTTGTTGGGATAGGTATGTGCGTAGTTGGGCTCAAGGTTGATGTCGGGAGATTCTGGAATTCGTCCCTTGAATTGTTTCAAGAGTCTCCGGAAAGCCAGTTGGATTTGTTGTATCTAGGAACGAGTACTAGATCAGAATAGGGGACCAACAAGTACACAGGTTAGGTAGCTACCTTGGTAACGTCTCTTGCAAATACCCGAATAACAATCTCTTCGAAATGCTCAGGAACCAGATAGCTGACCTTGGTCTTTGGGACGGAGAACGCTTCTGAAGATGCAATGGGCGTTAATACTAGGTGTGCCCAACAATGAATGGGCTGAGAAGTTCGTTACCATCTCCATTGAACCTGGAGAAGAATTTGATAGAATCTACAGGATTTTGACTCCTTTTACCATAATTGATGGACAGCCACTCCACGATGACATCCTCAAGCTTGATATTGTCTCCGGTCTTCTGCTGAGCAACGATCTGCTCCTCATTAACCATTGACTGTTCCCAGATAAAAGGCAGTCAGACGATGAGCCAGTTAACACAAAAAGAGACGGCTTACTTTGGTCAGGTACTGCTTAAGTTCGCTTGGAATTATGAACTCATCTACAAATTTGTACAGCTGGCGCTGTCGAATACGCTTAATAATTTGTCTTGCTGGCAGCAGCTCCTACAGACACGGTTAATCATGAATAGACGTAGCAAGACCAAGTACGCCTGGTACACCCAATGCTTTACCTCTGACTTTGATCTTTCTATTTGCTTCAGGATGTCATCTGTGAGATGCAAGTAATCCTGCGGACTTTCGATCGCCTTCGAGATGTTGAGGTATGGGTCAGCGGCAAGCATGGCATCGATGATCATGTATTCGATTGATTTGCCTTTGGACGGTGGGGAATTGGTTAGTATGGATCGAATTAACGAGAGTCCATTTGATGCATCATTACCCACACGATGAGTATATATTCTTTTAAACAGGCTGTAGCGAGTATGGAACATTTCGTACATATTGTATACCTCCTTATGGTGGAAGCAAATCTGATTGTCAATCACTCTACTGAATGTCATCAGCCTGAAAAACATTAGTCTAGCTCATGGAGAAAGGGGAGGTCCATGATCAATCTGTTACGCACCTTGATGAGTCGTAACTGCTCTTGATGCCAAGGTTGTAGCAATCACGCTCGATGTAGTCAAATTTGTCGACATCAACCGAGTTTCTTTTGTTGGCGACAATGTCAAAGAGAAACCGTTTCTCATGTTGCTGGCTTGTGATGGGTTCGTCAATCCGTTAGCACGCCCGGTCGACCAGAGCACCATACAATTATGACTTATTACCTGGTTGATCTTGACTCTCCAATGATAAGATCTTTGATGAAGTCGATCTCTTGTTTATCGATATCGATGTAATTCTCTTCGATCAAGTTCTCCAGCATCATCTCAGAGGCTTGCTCGTGAGACCAGACGATATCAGGCCTAAACAAAAGGTTGGTTGGTTGGATTTTCTGTTTGCAGAACTGTGCGAAGGATTCTTCATCCGAAACCGCCGACTTGCCTGGATCGCGGGATAAACTCGTTGTCAAATATATGGCTGAAAGGGCCATGTCCTGCGGAATGGAGTGTGTTGAATATCTGTCCCAACCCGCGGAGCTAAGTACACACCTACCTAGATCATGGCACAGCCCTGCTAGCTTTACGCATTTGATGTCCTGCTCGTCGATTTCTAATTCAGGCTGGCTAGCTTTGAGCCGCTCAATCAGAGTTCCCGCAAGGTGGGAGACGCCTTCGTGTAGAGAGAGTTAGCAACGAGCGGAATGTTGCCTGAATAACACACTTGCGGAACAACAGTACCTATGGAATGTTCGAAACGATTGTGGCTAGCGCCTGGAAAAACGAAATATGCCGGACCAAGTTGTTTGAGGTCGCGTAAACGTTGGAATTGCTCGGTATCAATTATGTCCAAGCAATGTTCGTCGATATTTATATACCCCTTTGGTTATGGTGTTGAGAAGAAGCAGTAAGGCTGTTAGGTCGAGACAGATAGACCAGAGTGTGGGGGGGGTCGACTTACGTGAATAGGGTCATTGATGTATTTCGTTAATCTGGTATCCATACTCAGCCTCAAGTCACAAATGTAAGGAATGGAAATGGACTATGCTGCTTGTATTCTCACCAAAGGGGCTTCTCGGAGTGATAAAGGTACAAGGCACAAGAAAGGATATAACGTCGATTGAAACACACCTGCCCTTGAAATAACGATCAATTGTTTAAGCATTGACTGCTTTTTTATACGTGGTTTTATATGAAGTTTCTGCAGAGTGAGGCTTAGGCTATATGCCAACAAATCGAACCGACATTACGATAGAGGAGAAACCATGGACTTCTTGAGGGTTGGTCAGTCGATGATATCCATATTTCACGATTGGCAAGCGTGGCCAATCATGAAAGCATGTATTACAACATATGCCAAGTATATCCGAATGCTTCAGGCAAGATCTGGTTGTAATCTAATTCTCCACTATAAATTGGTGTGTATGTTCATCAAGCCAGACTGTTCGATCCCACAAATTGCCTAATGCGATTTCAACGACCTTTGACAGGAACGTCTGATTGGATATTCGCGCGGAAGATCGTACCCAATAATGGACATCACCTGCATTGGCACTCGCACATGTATTGTCAATCGCGCTGAATGATTACTGAGAACCTAGTCTCAGGCGCCCAGTGGTGCCTGTTTCTCATTCCAGCAAGGTAGAAGAGGATACGAGTCTTGGAGATCTACATGAAATCAAGGGATGGATGGTATGACTGGTTTATTCCTGCTGAAATGAGGCCCGTATCCATTGCTACAGTCCAACTCCCAGGATGCAGGTACATGTAGCCTACTGGGTTTTCTTCTTGGACTTCGTGGATGTCGTGAGCTGTCTGTAGTTGAAATACACAAAGAATAGAGTGAACATCCCGCAGGAAAAGATGACATTCAGCATTGTAAAGATGTCGGGGTATTTGGCGGGAGGAACGACCAGAAATTCCAATGCATGGATGGCCACCATCGTCACATAACTTAGCTAAATACAGGTTCGAAAATGATTAGATACGCTGAGGCCCTTCGAGCGCAGGTAGCCAGATCCTTACCAGATTTAGAACGAGAGTGTACTTCTTCGGCCGTTCCAGGAAGTTTCCCAACCAGTTCCATAAGCAAAGCATGATGAAATAGGGAATCATCAGTCCATCGCGCTTAAGTAGCGGGAACATGCTACACATACGAGCAACGGTTAGAGCTTATCATCACGGTTACCCACTTATATATTGGGGATTCTTACCTAAAGGTGGCAACATTGATGAACCAGGGGACCGCCACCGGCTCCTCGAGGATCAACATACTGACAGGTAGAATTGGCAAGAGGATGGTCTTCTCGTGAACTTGGAATGAAAACAAGAAAAATGAGAGGGAAACGACGCATAAGGAATAGATCAGTCGCTTCTTGGTGGGGTTCAACAAAAGGTTGACAAACGAAGGTGCCGAGCACAACAGCGTAGTCAACGCGCTGCGTTAGAAAAGCGTTAGCCATCGTATTACAAAGAGGGGTGCTTGTTGTGAACGTATGGGTACCTGATTTGAACCAACTTCTCGAGGTTGAACAACGATCGAAGCTTAACAAATATACTAATGGCACACCAGACATTAGCCACTTTGTCTTCGTAAAGGCCTCTAGCGACCGGGAAAACACGGTGAGCCACTTGGAGTAGATCGCTCGTCGACGTTAGAAAGGGGGCAAGACAGACGCCGAGTGTTAGCACCACGGTAATCCCAAGCTTGATCAGAAGGAAGAATCTGGTTGATGGTCGAAGCAGAATGAGCTATTTGGCCACAAGATCAGGTGCGCTCAAGTTAGTTACCCCTCCGTCCTTCTCTTGATACACTTTCCTAGCAGATATGCGAAGATTGGCAATGCATAGTAGAGAGCCATCTGTTTGAAACTTAGGGCCAAGCAAAACATAACACTTCCGATGACATCCAGGTCGCACAAGAAGCAAACGACAGCCCATGCAGTGAGCCCGAGCATGATAGAGTTGTATCTTGATTTCTCGGGTCAAGGATTCGCACATAATTGAGAAGCTCTTGGCCATGCGAAACGTAAAAAAGGATACTGAAAATGGCCGTTGTCGATCAGGATCAGAGCCGGTTGCAACAACACCAGCAACAATGCGGCGTTCTGGATATTGGACAAGTATGACGACCATGCTCACCGCTGTATGGGCTCAACTAGAACTCGACTTACCTTGGTGCTCCAGTTGGTATTCTTGGCCCAGTGCTTATAAAAGAACACCATTGCCGGGATATATATCAAATACTCGAAGAATATCACCGTGGCACGCATGTACAGCTTGCTTTCAACTGACTCGTAGCCACGTGAGCTATCAAGCAGAAACCACTCGGGGTTGAAATACTGGCCTCTAACGGAAGCGAAATCGTGAGTATACACCTCTGTAAGTGCCAGTTACGGGAAGAAAATACTTACACGTATCCGCATATCCAGCTTACGTATGCGGTAAGCGGAGGGTAGTCCAGCCCCCAGTACTGTAGATCGTATCGATACCATTGGGAGATGGGCAGATGAAGCGTGATTTCCATCCAGTGTCGCTGAGCCTCGTAATCGCCGTACAAAGGGGGCGTGCTATAACCTTTGTGAAGTGCGCGTTGGGTGGAAAGAAGTCGGCAACGCGGTGATCAGTATCCAAGTGTAGCGAAGTGGGGAGGAAAACGGTTTACCAGAATAGGGATTCAAGCCAACAGTCCATCGCAGATAGAAAGCAAATACCAATATGGCAAAAACACCCAAGGAGCGTAGGCCTTGTCCGTCGAGGAATTGAAACCACCTCAAGGAGGGTGATGTATGTACTCCACTCATGTTCAAGGTTCAACCGGCATAAGCACAACCTCTTATACCAAGGATTGGGAAATCAATTTGAAAATCGAGCTTATTTGGATGGCCACTGCTTCACGACGATCCAGTGGCATCCGGACCCCATATACGCTGCATACACTAGTGATGGATGAAACACAGCAACTGAAAGATGAATTTAAGCTTTGTTTATTTCGTCAGAACGATTGTTGGGTTTCTTAATCTAAGAGGTGAATTAAGCTCTCTTGGCGACTTGGGAGCTAATACGATCAAGATCACGTTGGCCATCAACAGTAAGTCTACGACCGCCAGTAGCGTTTTGCTCGACAATACCGAGCTTCTCGAGAGCTTGGAGAGCCTTACGGTTAACAGAGCCGGAGCCATCAGCGTGGTGAGAAGGCTTGGTACCACGGTTCTTGCGACCACCGTGGAGACGTCTCAAGTGACCAACACCGACGCTCTTGTGGAGGTAGACGTGACGAGCAATGGAGGCAGCTCTAACATAGAACCAGTCTTGGTTGTAGGGACCCAATTCCTTGTAGGTGGCAGTCTTGGCAAGATCGACCCACTTAGGGATCTCGAGCTTACCACTGCGCTTCAAGTGAGCGGCGTAGGCCTTAATGAAGTCATGAGCGTTGACGTCCTTTACAGTGATACCACCAGCCATCTACACAGAAGAAAGCATCCGTTAGCAATCCATTATCAGCGCGAGTCGATGAATTCATCCACTGACCTTTATTGTTGTCCTTGTTGGGGGAAAGAGAAAGACCTGCTAATCCAACTACTCTCCTTATACTCTCAACGAAAAAATTCCCCCTCCTCCTATGATTGGCGGAGGGAACACGGGCCGGATCACATGACCGGAGGCAAACAAACCTTCCAGAATCAAGGGGTTTAAGCAGCTTTGTTAAACCAGAAATTTCCCAAAACCACATCTGGACCCGAGCCCGGGGTAGCGGTCAATCAGCGGGGGAGAAGAATGGCCCTGACGGTTGAATAAAACTGATGACTTAAACAAATTGAGCCCTCCTTTCCCACTTGGTGTTGCAGACGGTCAAGATGGTAAGAAATCAATCAACAAGTGAAGCAGGCCCCCGCGAGACCACTCCGATGGATGGATCGTGGTCGGCTAAATGATATTCACCGTAGCTAACGTGCTGTCCATTGCTAGTCTCTCGTCGTTCCCGATAAGAACCAATTCCAGCATATTCTTCGTCTCCTCAATACCAACATTGACGGTAGAACCAAGGTCGTCTTCGCCTTGACCTCCATCAAGGGTGTTGGTAGACGTTACTCCACCATGGTTTGCAAGAAGGCCGATATCGACCTCACCAAGCGCGCCGGTGAACTCACCAACGAAGAATTGGAACGTATTGTCACCATCATCCAAAACCCCCTTCAGTACAAGATCCCCAAGTGGTTCCTTAACAGACAAAAGGATATCGTTGATGGTAAATACACCCAAGTTCTTGCCAATGGACTCGACAACAAGTTCCGTGAGGATTTGGAGCGTATGAAGAAGATCCGTGCCCATCGTGGTCTTCGTCACTACTGGGGTCTCCGTGTCCGTGGTCAACATACCAAGACCACCGGCCGTAGAGGAAGAACCGTTGGTGTCTCCAAGAAGAAGAGTAAGTGCTCCAAAGACGATACTTGATATTGGGTCATGTGTACTGATGCAACATCTCTCTAGACTAAGCAAACTGGCCATCTGCCGCCAAGACGCTTTCTCCTTATCATACAGTTAAGTATGATCCGCTCCATCTCAGGCTATTAATCATTCATGAATAAAAGTATTTGAGATCTTCACCCTGTTCAATGATTACACTTTGCGCAATTAGTGCATTCGGTGCCTCTATTGTGTGTAGTTTAGCATAGTTAGCTATCATATGCCGAGCAGCGAGGGCTAATCGATGCACCAATATGGAAACTGACCCCCAAAAAGGTCAACAGAGTTGGTTGATTACCTGAAGCTACGATCATCCACCCCACCTCCGTGATATCAGCAGCATGATTCTCATTTATTCTGATTCTTCTCAGGAACTTGGTGACCAAGATTGTTTGCTGACCAATTTTCCACGTCAGTCAACCACTCTCTCTTTAGCTCACCAACTAGCAAATCTATTTTGAATGGGTCCTTTGGAGAATGTTCGCGATAAGCTGAGGTAATTCACGAGTCCAGGTGGGTACGTTGCATTGCTAAACGGCTCTTGTACTTGTTGCAGGCGTTCGGACAATCTTAGAAACTCGCTAGCAGGCGCTGGGGCAGGTTGCGTCGCTTCGATTGTGACCTGTCCGCTGGATGTGGTCAAGACGAAGTTGCAGAACCAGGGTCGCTACGACGCAGGCCATTACCGAGGAACCTTTAGTGAGTATTGACGCATATGTAGAACATTCCAAAATTCTAAATACCTTTGGAATCTAGTGTATTGATGTTTGCCTCCTTAACTGCTGCCAGGTACACTGAAGAGAATATGGGCGGAGAACGGACTCCGCGGTTGGTACCGAGGCCTCGGGCCCACGATATTCGGCTATCTACCGACGTGGGCGATTTATTTCACCGTCTACGACTATCTGAAGCAAGAGCTTCCTCTCAAAAGTAAGCCGCCTAGGCCACCTTTGTTGCTTTGGACTGCGAATAATTGATCTGCTTCTACACTAGTCGGCGACAGTCAGCCCCTGGTTCATATGATCTCTGCGATGGGGGCTGGTGCCGTTAGCTCCACGGCAACCAACCCGTTGTGGGTGATTAAGACTCGGTTCATGGTACTGTACCAGCAATGATCAACCGTGCGAACGCAAACTTACATTCTGCTGCACCCCTAGACCCAATCCTCGGCCACGTCGTATCATTACAACAACACTCTCCACGCATTCAAGACCATCTGGGTGGAGGAGGGGATCCATGGTTTTTACAAGGGACTCGTCCCCAGTCTCTTTGGCCTGCTGCATGTGGCCGTTCAATTCCCTCTGTACGAGCAGCTGAAGATCTACCTTAGTAAGTGTTACCCAATGCTCATTGGAGCCGAACAAGCAAACTAACGGGTTCCCAGAACCAGAGGATGGCAATCTTCCCACCTCCTCGATCCTCGTTGCATCAGCCACCTCCAAAATGGCCGCAAGCGTCGCCACGTATCCGCACGAGGTCATCCGGACCCGGCTTCAGAACCAAACCGCCCGGCCATTTCGCTATGCGGGAATTCGGCACACCATCACGACCATCTACCTGGAGGAGGGGTGGTCGGCCTTCTACAAAGGAATGCCCACCAATCTGCTACGCACCATCCCGGCCAGTGCTTTGACCATATTGACGTACGAGGTGATTGCCAGAGGCCTTGCTGATCTCTAGCTCCAATGTATATCCCCCGGCCAGGCATCTCATGTATATATTAATAAAGCCCCTGCCCCTCATCGGATGAGTTGTTTATTTATGAAATGCGGTCTATAGGTACCAAAATGCATGGGCTCGACATGGATTATGTACTGATGGACATGAGGTTATATTCATGGGAAGTACGTAGACGTGCGGTCAACGTGGTATATGCAGAGTTGAATGAGGCGGGCTTGGGAAGCGACCCGGTGCTGTGGTTGAAGGGGGGGGTTCAGAGTCCGATCGAGTAGACCTTTTCTAAGCTCTGCTTCTGAAGGGCTGCGTCACAAAACCTGTTCCGAAGAGACTTAGTAACTGACGCCGTGCCGATCATCAAGCCACTTACTGTTTAAGACGTTCGTTCTCGGCCCCCATATGCTCAAGCTGGCCGATCAAAGCGATCTGGATGTTCTTGAGGTGCTGCAGATACTGGACGGCTGTGGAGTGGTGCAAGGTTAGCAAGCAGCTGGAGCGCCATCAGCACACGCCTGAGACTTACTTTTGTAAAGTATGGCGGCTTTGCTGATCTTCTTGTTGCTACAGTTTGGGAGGTGGCACTTCAACTCCTCGAAGCCGTCCTTGATTTGGGCTCTGCGCTTTTGCTCCGATTGTATGTGGATCTGCCGTCTGATCTCGGCGTTTGATAGCGACCCGGGTGGGCTAGGGCTGTGGTAAAGTGGGCTTTAGTGCTGTTGAGGAGCAGGTATCTTCAATCCTGCTTACCTGGAAGGGCCGTTCCCCGAGAGCTCCTCCAGCGTTTCTTTCAGAACCTCAGGCTCGCTTCTCTTCCTTTTTGTGGGAGCAGTAGACAGCTGGTCCAAAATCTCTTGCGTGTATTCGGAGAAGTCGGACATGAATGTCTCGGACACGGTGGATGACTCTGGAGAGGCTTCTGGCAGTGAGGAATAGCCCATATCCGCAGGGAAGAATTCCGCTGGTAGAGATAGTGGATCAAAGGCGAATCCCGGAACCTCGGTGGAATATTGTTCTACAAGTTGGCACAATTAAATCATGTTCATATAACACAACGATGAGGGGAGTATTCACCTGAATACACCACCGAATCCATGTTCTGCTTTGTCTTCCCAATCTCATAGGGGAAATAGAATAGCTGTTCATCATCATACGAGCGAAATGCCATGGCTCAACAATGTACAAGATTAGGGATACTGGCGAAGAGAAATATATTTATAGGACGGTTTGATTCAATGTGTCGGATGTAGATCCCTTGGTCCGGCGTGCAAGTCAATTTATTTATACCCTCGGTGGGATGTCGCTCCTACATACTAATTTGATACATCCCAAGCACTCCTACATTCCCCTTGCTCATCAGTCCACCATCACGTTTGAATAGCTTAAATATTTAGAACTCCGAGTTCGTGGGATTTGCATGAAATCGCCTCAAAACCACAAAACAATCCCGTCTCTTGGCGTCTACACCATTCGCCTCATTCCCAATATGGATTTGTTTGTTAAATTACAGAGTACAAAAGCGAAAGGACACGTGATATGGTTGAATTTCATTTATTTTATTTACAAACAACCCCTGGCAATCCTAGGAAATAGTGGGTAAGTGAAATGAATTGAAAGATAGAGAATGGGAAGTCAAGGTCTGTCCTCAGAGATCTTGGTGATAAATAAGAGATCCACATGGAAATTCAGGGTAGCGAATTTTTTTAATCACTGGACGGACGCTTGACTTCGTATGAAAGTCGGAGTCAGTACTTACATTCATATTTACAGATGAGGGACTTTCGCTGCATGCGTCCTACAGACTGAAATAAGTCGGTTAGTGTTAGGTTGCGGATAGAAAATTCTGGATTGGAATTGTAGGTTGATCTTCAGCAAAAAAGTAGTCTCATGTGAGCAAACCCGCATGTGGTGTCCGGCAAGACACCGCGGAGTGTTGCCTTTCAAACGCAAATTACACCATCATAAGGAAAGGAACCAACGAACTGAGGAAATGTCACTTACCATATGCAATATGCAGACCAATGTACTGAAGGTGAGAGACAGAACACTGGGTGCATCCATTTTATGCTATTCTTAGACATGGGTGATGGGGAGATACCACCAATCATGTCCCCTGATAAAGGATTTTTTTCTCCGAAGATATCTCATGGGTCGTGGAAATCAAGATAAGCAAACTTTTTCAATAATCTAGACAATGAAATTCGTGAAAATTTTAAACACAATTTTGAATAGACGTACAGGGACAATGGTTATAGTATAAGGCATACAATGCCGGGGATTCCATGTTTATGGCAGACACGGAGATTTATTCCACGTTTATTAACCTTAAAATTGTCCCAATACCTGATTACCCTAACCTAAACGTAATGAATCGGCTCAGAGTTCTCGCGCTGACCTACATCTCGGTGATTGCTGGGGTAACCGGAGGTACGAGCCTGCAGGTAGCTTCTTTGGCGGGAGCCCATCTAACTTCGTATGTGTAGATCAAATCGTGATAACCAAGCCTCTGCCCTACTCGGTCATCGTGGCCGGGCGGCCCTTTAACATCTCCTTGGAAATAGAAATCTCGGGATCTCTTCATAGCTCCAGCGTGGCATTGGATATCTTGCGTAAGAATGGGTCGAGCCTTTTTCAAAACATCACCCAATTGATCAGCCAGGGGGCTGGCGACTTTCAATGGGCTTTCCCCGCCGACAGCCCTGAGGACCACTACACACTACGCGCTTACGGCGATGCCGAGTATTCGAGAGATTACCAGCTGGCAAAGGTCCACATGGAGAGACAAGTCAGGGTGTTCGTACAACGACCAGTAACCAAACCGAATCCAGTGCCGGCGCCATGAAAAATGTAAATAGAAGTGTGTAAATACGCTAATCTACGTGACGAGGGCGATATATACAATAAACTTACGTAACTTAAGCAAATAAAGCTCGAGCGATTTATTAATTGTACAGTTTTATGTATATTGGGGTTGGGATGGGTGATGATATTTACAGGGAAGAAGGCAGTTCCATACTTACATAATAGGCATGGTGCTACTAATCCGGAAGGTACCGCTTTCGTCTATTTGTATTTCCGGCTTTTGATTGTTGGCCTCGGGACCGTCGGCCCAGCCATATTTGACCCTGATTTCCATAATAACCGTGGTCACGACCGGGTCCCACATGAACGCGATCCCGGCGAATATCCCGGTCCAAGAGCTGATGAAATCGGCAGCCAGAGTGCAGTTTTGGATGATCTCCTGATAACGCGCGCTGTGCATGTGGTGGCCAACCAACTGGATCATCTGGATGGTGAAGGTGACCAGGCTGGGGGTGAAGCTGAGGATGGGTACTATAGGATACATGATGATGCGCACCGCAGCCTGATTGAGTTGCCTGCTACGTTGGCGCACCACTGGCGGCTGGCCATCGCTTCCATCTGGTCTCCTCAGCAGTCGCTTGATTTCGCGATTGCCTTGATGAATGATTCTGAAGACCACAATCACGATGACCAGGCAGTAGGTCAGCACAATGAGCATCCACACCTCGGAGGTGATCCACCAATAGATCATGGGCCAGATGTTGGATTTGTCCTTGAGCCAGCAGATGTCCCGGTCCAGCGAGTAGACCAGCCCGGGGATGCTGACGATGACGGCGAAGAGGATGGAGAGAGGGATATAGCCACGGACCAGCTTGGGGGGCACCGACATTTTCTTGATGAAGACTCGCCGGAGGTTGTACGCAATGCATCCAGTGATGAAGACGGCCGATAGCTTGGCGACGTTTTCGAAGAAGGGGACTACAGTGCAGATGGAGAGCTGGGTGGACGTGGTCTTGAAAAAGCCCATCGCGTGGTAAATAAGAATGCATACGAGACTCCAGAAGGCGAGGTTGTAGGAGGTTCGATGGGTGAGCTGTCTTCGCCAAATCCAAATCATGATCGCACACACGATCACTATGACTAAAATCCCCATCGAAATGATCCGAAAGTATGGAGTGATGGCGAGTTCGATCTGCTCAAGATCGTTGGTGTCATGTATTAGTAATGCCATCAATGCTCATGAATCTAATCTTTGAATAAATGTACAGAAGGTGAAGGAATGCGACGTTCATCGCCAGCCGCCCGCCTTATGTAGGAGCCACCGCCGGATGGTCATTGGCCCGCCGCACCTAGCAAATCATGTGCTATCGAATGGTCTTAGAAGTTTCTGCCCTAAAGAATCATTGCCTGATCAGGTCGAGATATGAATCCACGCTGATGCGAACTTTATTCGCAATACGCATGGACTGGTTGCCCAAGAACGATGGCCTTGCGACGTAGCGGTGCGGTGTAGACCTTTGCATTTCCACGGGCCCTTTCGCTTTCAGTTACGCTTTCAGTTACGCTTGCACTTGCTCCTGCACTTGCCCTGCTACTTGTGCTTGCTCTTGCTTTGCACCAGTTGCTAATTCTGGTAAATGAGGAGAATTCCCAACTATATTGTTTTACCATCACCATAGCCTCGAACCTGGGCCACCACTCACATTTTAATTGTTTAGCCCGGTTTGGCCTCTGGATATGCTTGTTTCTCTCCTTAATATAGCCAAAAGCGACCATTGTTCCCAATTCGATGGGCATTTGGTAATTTTTGACCCGCGGGTAAACTTTCCGTATACTGACTCTGATCTCTGGGGGATGCTTGGCCATATCCGTAGCCATCAATGTGGATTTGGGTTGTTGCTGGGTTAGGAAGCTTGTTTAGCCATATATGCAATTCATCTGTCAGCGCTTCCTAAAAGAATGGATTTGTAATCCAGTCAAATCCAGGAAACCACGTGGAGTATCAACGAGTTGTAATAACAAGCAAAACCAGTTTGCGCACATTCGCCTTGCTTCTTGCTGAGAGCAGCCGGCGACTAGAGAAGGCTCATGGTCGGTGAGGTATGTGAAGCACATAAGCCTTCCGACTGTTCTTCACTTGGTTGATCCGGTGATATTTAACATGACAAGTGCATTCTTGGGTCGATCTGGTGTGTAAGTTCAAGGTAAATGTAAATGGGAATTAAGTTGCTAGCTTATTTAAGATTAGTCAGTAGATGCGTAGCACATATTTACCTCAAAGGTTTCCGTATTTTACGTTAGCAACCAGGGATCAGGGAGGAGATTCCACGGATCACCGTTCACCGATCCCACACAATGGTATGGCCTTCCGATAACGCAATCGATGCCGGCCTAGACATCGACAAGGAGTAACAAATTGGAGATGGTCCAAACAAACCCATTCCAGGTGCGGTCGGCCATTGGTGGACGCCCCCATTTAAGGGTCTTATTCCACCAAAACCACTCCAACAAGGAATTCCACAGGAGTGGGGGCCATCTTTGCCGCTAGAGCCGAGATGGACTCCTGGCCGTGCGGATAATTGCTATCTTCCGAAGATTTATTGATGTTTTTGGGGGTTTTTACCAAATATTTCCATGAAATGTTGGCGTGTTTTCTTAATTACATGAAGGTTAGAACGGAAAAATCTTCAATGGCGTCTGGTGAGGTCGGAGAACGCCTGCTGGACGCAATCCTTCAGCTCCTTGTAGCTCACAATCAAACAAGACTGCTCGTCCCGCGACATCAGCATGATCTTCTCCTCCAGACCGGCATCCAGCTTGTTCAGGCAGGACAGAACGTGGGCGATATCCAACACCGGGTTCCCGTTCTCATCCACCTGATGGAAGACATAGTCTCGGAACAGCTTGATCAAATAGCGGTCTCCGGTTTCGGACCAACTGGGATCCAGATCGAATCTAGTCAATGTCAAAGTTTCTCTCAGTTAATGTGCGGCGATACAATGCGCGGATATGACGTACTCTGGCCTTTCATTGATGAAGCCCAACTTCATCATCAGTCGAGCAATCCGGCCGTTCTCCAGCTCCGTGGACAGCTCGTTTTCCAAAAAGTCGTTGTAGCTAGCGGGTTGCGGGGTTAGTATGCGTGCATCGGGATGCCTCGATTCAAGGGTTGGCTTACTAGTGGGTGCGGTTCAGCTCCAGCAGCATCTTGGGCCCCAGCATCCCGATGATGTCATCGATGTTCTTGGTCGTGGAGGGTTTGCTCAGGAGGTAGAGGATCAGATTCTTGACGTCTGGAGAATAGTGGCGGGCAATGAAGTCGATGGACTTGGGAAGGTTGGCGAGCGCGCTGGAGGAGTTGCATGCCAAGCACGTCAGCAGCTGGCCGAACTGGAGCAAATCCTCTTGCTAGAAAGTGGACTACGTGAGCGTGTGGGGAGGTGGGTCGGCATGGGGTTGACCTACCTGGTAGTGGGCGGTGTTTCTGGTGCTGGCGTATGAAAGCATGTCGTAGATCCCACAACAGTTGAGACGAATCCTAAAGGACACACTGAGTTAGCACGCGCTTCCCGGGAGACTTGGTGGAGTGTACCTGTTCTTTCCGGTAATCAATATTTTGGTTGGGTCCAGGATACAGGCTGCCAGGCCACCTGCATGTAGCGTACGGAGTGCCGAGGTTATCTGCACAACAAAGCTCCAAAACTTGACTTCGGTGATGTTGTCCGCGCTGAGGGAGTTCCTCGCTGAAGGGAGGATTGCGTTGGGATGGAGGTACTGATCGGCCAGTGTGGTGGAGCACGGGTGGTAGTCGTAGACAAACACCAAAGCTAAACATATCAATCAGTTTACTGCAAGGCCGTCGGTTAGATGGAACTACGTACAGTGATCGCCAAATGCTTTGGTGGTGAACGCCTCGCGCACAGACACGATGTTCGGATGGCTTATCTTGCGCCAGTTTTCGATGGTCGACATTGCTGCCTCATTCGTCAAACGGTAGCCTAGCGTCCGAAAGGGGTTAGCCACTCTCTATCAAGGTGGTCAGGAAAGAAAGGAACCTTCGATTCGACGAAGCACGTAGAGCTTCCCATCGATGCTGCTTGCTGCTTTGTACACCGAGGTAGGGTACCCAAAGGCCTGCGTAGATTTGGCCTGATTGGGGCTGTCTAGAGGATACAGGGAATGGTACACATGCACCTCCGCAGGTAGTGCTGAGTCTTGTGCTGCTGGAGAGAATTAACAAGACGCGAGAGCAGTCCGTCAGTCTAAATAAACCACACATACGATCCAAGTATTGAATTGACGCTTCGTTCTTTCTCTGCAGCTCCTCGCGTAAATTATCCGACATGAAAAACGAGTGGATTGTCTTGCGGTTGGGCGGAAGATTGGTGATGTGTGGAAGTGGTGTGGTGTACAGGTGGTATCGAAGCTCCAGCGGAGGGTAGTTCGCCGACTAGCGTTGCATGCATGGTAGTTGGTAAGCTGGCTGGGTGATGATGTTGATTCACATTGGTGCACGCGCACTTACCATGCCGTTGTCCAGGTCCATCGAGCCAAAGTCGGCCGACAGGTGATTTACACTCGAGTTTGAGGGATGATAGCCCGAATTGGCAGGCTGAGCATAGTAAGGCGCTCTATTCCGTGAGAAGATGGATAATTAATGACTGGAAAGTGAAATCGACCACGGTGTCCAATACCCTGTCTCAAAGTCAACGCCACTGGGTCCGTTAGTTGACTGGTGTCTTCTCAACTACGGCTACGTAGAGTGCAACATATTAGGTTAGATGTGTGTCACCGCTATGGCCGGCAACATCAAGCTATTCCCTACCTACTGGCGAGTTAAATTTCAGGGCCGAGGTAAGGGCTCCCGTGGGATTGAAGGCCGGTGAGGTTATTCTAAGTTTCGACTTTCTATCACCAAAAACATTGGTTAGATCAGATGAAGCCTGGTGAGAAGGCAACGAAAGAGCTATACGATTCGGGCGAGGTAACGGGAGTCGGCGCATTGGACTAGATGGGGAGGTTCCGCGGTTAATACACCGGTTGTTTATATACGGTTTGTTGGAAAACATACGTTAAGATCATGATTAAACTCGCAGCCTTTTCCTTCGTATCTGCAGTACCCATGAATAATCACGTTACGACAAGTGCGTGACTTTGTGTTTGGAGTGGTAGGAGTGCTGGAAGGTGCCTTTGCTAATCAAGGGAGTTAGATTCACGAACAAATAGCACTAATCAATTTGAAAGGTAACCACTGACGTTTTGCCTCTTTCTGGCCCTGGTTCTCTTCGGTAGGAGCGATGATAGGTATCGCGGAAGATCCAAGGGGTGTTTGAATCAAAGGCGTGCCAAACGTAGGGTTAGAGGACATCGGGGTTGTTATGCTATTTATTATCAATATTTCCGGTCAAACAATACAACTGGCGTATTTCGACTCTTGCAAAACTCTAAATTTCCCCGCCGAGTGAAAAATCCCACGAAAAACACCGAGAAGGCAAATGGTTGTGTGTGAAGAAGCGGGCAATTGAGAGCAACGAGTATTTCGTGAAGCTCAGGAGTTCGCAATGTAAAGGTGAGTTGGAAATTGGTGAGAGGCCTCTATTCTGTGATGATCGGTGGTGCCCCTATTTCTAGCTTTTTTTGTCCCTCAAAATTCTCTGCTAATCAAGTAAAGCCTGTATACTAATTTATTCAGAATTGTGTGTTTTCCATAAAATTTGCTTAACTTTCTCACCACCGCTTGCTTGCTAGCTAGCCTTAGTGGTGCATGATAGCTGTTTAACTGCTGCGAATATTCCTTCTGTGTGCACCTATGCAAGCAAATCGTATTCTTCCACCTATTGTACCCCCCTTTCGATATGGTATAGTTGAGAGTAACATATTTCGCGGAGCTTATCCTAAGGAGCGGAATCTGCGTTTTTTAAAGCGGTGAGTGCATCTCTCCTATTGAGCAGTAGTATTTGTATTTTTGATAACATTCCTCAAGACTCAAACTGAAGACGGTGCTATCTTTAATACCGGATCAACCAACACAGGAATTGGTGACCTTCTGTAGAGAACACGGAATCATCAATATGATGATTCGCGTCAAAAAGCCGAAAGAAAATGTCCCCTTGAATTTCTCCAAGGTGGTTCAAATCCTCGAGGTAGTGGTTTGGTTCGAACGGCTATAGATAATTACTCATGAATCGCCTTATAGATTATTATCAACCCCGAATATCATCCTCTCTATCTTCATTGTATTGATGGTTCAGTGGTTACTGGTGTCGTGGTCATGTGTTTACGCAAGCTGCAATTCTACAGCGTGCCATCAGCTTTGACCGAATATGCGAGGTAAACAGATAGCTTAAACCTGCCTTGGATGCTTCTACCAACCGTTTCATGTGCAGGTACCTGAGAGATGGAGTGGTAGGCTCGGAAGAAACAGAATTTATCGAGCGGTTCACTTCAGAAATCAGCATTCCGAAGGAAATTCCAACCTGGCTATGGGGTGGGCAAATCACTTTCAAAAAGCATCCAACGCTGAAAATCAAGCTGTCCGAAACAGCGCTTGAGCTATCGGAAGTCAAGAAGGTGGAGGACAAAAAATCTAAAGGTATATAGTTTGGTGAATATTCTGTATGTGACGCCCCTTCTAACCGCATTACCAGATCTATTAGGGGATCTTCTAATCCCCAAGAGTGATGCTGCTTCTACAAGTAATGGAAACTCCTCTGTTGATCAGGACAACTTATCACAGACTTTACAGGCATTGGCCCTGGAAGGAATTCGGCAATCTCACTAGCAGGGTTCGCCTAGAGTATATTGCATGCCAACTACGATTAAACATTCATCACCTTCAACTTGTTTTCCAATCATTCACAGCAAGATGCGCATTCTTGTTGACTATTGCCATATACAGTGCTACTTAGGGTTAGGGATTTGCAACGGGCTATTTCACGTCAAAAAAAGCGTTGGAGGAAGGTGTGGAAGATGTGTATTCATTCACCTTGAGAATCTTTTATGAGAACTGCAAATCTTAGCACTAAACTGATATTCTAATTTGAATAAGTCAGACGGATCACACTGGCAAAACGTATTACTTTGCTATTTTAGTATTTATTTATCGGGGAATTGATGACACTACTGGGTAAATACTCTGTTGGGTATATGCCGGCATTGCTGAATGGTATATTTCATTGTTGGGTATCTCTCCTATTCATACCAGATGAAGGAGACCCCTTCTCCGGGCCAGAAGTTGACGTATGTGGTGATGTAGGGACCGCCGCGTCCATTCTCAATGTAGTTCCAGTTGCTGGTGTAAACACTTCCATCATCGTTGATACTCTCGACGACTGCGACATGGCCATAGGAGTCACACCCTTGGTATCCAGGCTGGATGGCGATGATGGAGGGGACTCGTGGCTCGTTGGAGACAACCCAGCCATCGGTGTTGCGAGCACTTGCGGGCCAAGTCTTGGCATTCCCCCACCACTGAGTGTGGTGGCAAGTAAGTTGGTAGTAGCGGGCATCAGCCCAGTCTGTGCACTGACCGTTATCGAAGCGGAACTGTAGTGAGCAGGCGTTGTCGAGCTCAGACAGAGCGGCTAGCTTGACATGGGGTCCAGACACCTCTGTAGTGCTAGTCTGACTTGGGGTAGTGCTGGGCGTGGTTGAGGCAGGGAGTGCCTGGACAGCCAGGCCCAAAAGGCCAGCAGCAGCGACAGTGACACCAGCAAAGATAGAAGAGATCTTGACCATACTGGATTGTTGAGCTGTTATGAAGATGCTGGATCCTTGGCATGAGGCTCGTAATATATAGCCGAGGAAAGCTGAGGAAAACCGAGGAAGGGCAGACCAATTTACAAAGGATTCAAACTCTCTTACCATTTCAGGCCTAGAGTCTGTGGCCGAACCGAATGGCGATTGGGATTCGATCGCTATCCTCGACAAGTGAAGGAATCTTGGGTAGGGGACTTCCACAACTTTCAATCCAATCAACTTGGATCTGGCTCACCTTCTCAGATCGAGAGGGATTTCAAGGATCCTACCATATACGGAGAAGTCATCTTGTCGTAGATCGGCACTCTATTTCTAGATAGTGTCATGGGTTGACCATTGCCATATTTAGGCACGGAAGTCAAGATAGTACATACCTAGATATGTACTTCCGATTAAGGAACATCCTTTCCCCTCACCCACACCAAGCAGCTCACAGTCCTTGCTATTCTTGATAGAAGACTACTCAAGCCTCATACTTGTTGAGAGCTGCATTTCAACAAGTCGAATAGCTTACATTGTGGAACTTGGGTTCAGGTCTAGACTATGAATATAGAGGCTCCAAAGCCCTATGCAATTCGGGTATGGAGTTCTCATTGGTAGCTCAGGCTTACTATCAGGCTATGAGAATGATGACTGACAGATTAGAAGTGGTTCATTTCATCCGAGTGGAATTCGAAGACGGAGCCTTTCGATCACTATCTCTTACCCATAGTGGTGAAGTGTTCAAAAATAGCGACACAAGTAAGCTTCAAACGGGAAAATTATTATGAAGTCGTGACTTATTTTGTGGTTAGCATATACGTACGTTGATGTTCGCACCAAGTCAAGGCGTAATCAATTAATCCTCAGTGAAGAGTACGAAAAATATCAGCTCAATAGATTGATGAGTGATGAGGGAACACTTCTCTAGTCACTCATTGCCACCTCGATTCTTTTGACGTTTAAAACCATAACGCATGCTGCTGAGTGATATGACCATCAAAAAAGGATCAAAGCAGGCATAGCCAAGTTGGATTCTAAACAGAATATCTTTTCAACGTGTGTAGACCAGAACCAAATGGTATGGAACACCGGCATTCCTGATAAATTACGCTTATCCCTTCCGCATCACCACGATTATTGACCATGATTGGCAGAGAAGTAGATCACTATCTACCTACCTACCTTCAAGTACCTCACCCTTTCACTCAAACAGTTATGCTAGATCACGGTTACCCCTATCGTTTCCCACTGCTGCAGATAGCATACCATTCAATCTCAAATTCTAGTGAAATTGCTTATTGGATGCCTGTAATCATGTAGGCAGTCATTTTTTGACAACACACTGGCAAAACGTATTACTTTACTATTTTAGTATTTATTTATCGGGGAATTGATGACACTACTGGGTAAATACTCTGTTGGGTATATGCCGGCATTGCTGAATGGTATATTCCATTGTTGGGTATCTCTCCTATTCATACCAGATGAAGGAGACCCCTTCTCCGGGCCAGAAGTTGACGTATGTGGTGATGTAGGGACCGCCGCGTCCATTCTCAATGTAGTTCCAGTTGCTGGTGTAAACACTTCCATCATCGTTGATGCTCTCGACGACTGCGACGTGGCCATAGGAGTCACACCCTTGGTATCCAGGCTGGATGGCGATGATGGAGGGGACTCGTGGCTCGTTGGAGACAACCCAGCCATCGGTGTTGCGAGCACTTGCGGGCCAAGTCTTGGCATTCCCCCACCACTGAGTGTGGTGGCAAGTAAGTTGGTAGTAGCGGGCATCAGCCCAGTCTGTGCACTGACCGTTATCGAAGCGGAACTGTAGTGAGCAGGCGTTGTCGAGCTCAGACAGAGCGGCTAGCTTGACATGGGGTCCAGACACCTCTGTAGTGCTAGTCTGACTTGGGGTAGTGCTGGGCGTGGTTGAGGCAGGGAGTGCCTGGACAGCCAGGCCCAAAAGGCCAGCAGCAGCGACAGTGACACCAGCAAAGATAGAAGAGATCTTGACCATACTGGATTGTTGAGCTGTTATGAAGATGCTGGATCCTTGGCATGAGGCTCGTAATATATAGCCGAGGAAAGCTGAGGAAAACCGAGGAAGGGCAGACCAATTTACAAAGGATTCAAACTCTCTTACCATTTCAGGCCTAGAGTCTGTGGCCGAACCAAATGGCGATTGGGATTCGATCGCTATCCTCGACAAGTGAAGGAATCTTGGGTAGGGGACTTCCACAACTTTCAATCCAATCAACTTGGATCTGGCTCACCTTCTCAGATCGAGAGGGATTTCAAGGATCCTACCATATACGGAGAAGTCATCTTGTCGTGGATCGGCACTCTATTTCTAGATAGTGTCATGGGTCGACCATTGCCATATTTAGGCAATGTATTTCTGTTACATGTGTTCATCTTTAGTGATCTACAGAATTTTGAGCGTGGAGAGGTATTTTGGTTTCTTCGATCCAAAGAATATTCTACGCTTGATAGCTGTACTATTCGACATCGCCATATTGTTCACTCAGTGGTGGCTTACATGCTAAAGCATGTTTGTAACTTCATGACTGTAAGGACAGTAAGATCTTCATGGATATGACCGTCGGTTGCCGAATCTTCACTGATGACGAAAAAGTTTTTGAAGATATTTTTAACCATTGTACGAATGAGAAAAAAGATTATACAAATTATCTGAGGTTCGTTGGTGTCTTTGATGGCTATCCCATGTTTTACTTCAATACTTCATACTATCACCACGGACAAAGTTCTGAATTTTAGTTAAACAGAGACAAGGCAATATTGATTCTGTAAGAATAGTTAGCCAAGCTTGTTTCTGTTTGGTTTACTCTGTTGTGCTTGTATTACCAACATGGTACTTGGCATTGAGTCCTCTATCAATACTGGGACAAGCAGCGTTCACATTGTTGTGGAATCTTATGTAATAAGAGTGTCTGGTAGCAGCTATTCACAAGTCATGCACACGCGATAGAGATGTTGAGGAATGACGCTTAGGGTTAAACTCCATTTTAGTTTCAATTGGTAAATAGTAGTCAAGCGGTTAGAATGTACAAACTGTCCTTGCAGGGTTGTTGGAATGACAAACTTGACAGATCCTATGGTCCCGAAGGACATACGAACAGTGCACTACATCTCATAATTTATGCCTTTCCTAGGAGTAAAGAGCGGGAACATTCTATATACATAATTCTTCAAAGTTCAGTCGTAACAACATCAAACTGTAGATGCACCAATTTCCAAGAGAAAAGGTGGGATAATTTTCACTCAGTAGCCAAATCCCCTAATGTTGTAGGAGATCTGCACGGCGCCCATTGGTATAATGTGCAATTGAACGAATCTCAACTCTTGGTACGGCGTGTGTGCGAAAGGAGTTGACGGGTTTGCTGTGGATTGTATAGGCCCTGAAATGGGCACTCAGTGAATCCAGCCGGATATTATCGGGTGTGACATTCTCAAAACCTTGTTAAATGGGTGGTTAAGAAGGCAAGCCTTTGTCGTAATTTGACAAATACGGAGGCTGGTGTTACTTGTTTGCTGACATGGAATGTAATGATGTTGTCGTGCGAGGCTTTGGCTAGAACATCGATGCAAGTAAGATCCGTGGCAAGGCCATTTGGTATCTAAGGGTGAAAAATCTGCAGGCTTTTTTATCTGTACTCACGGGAGCATTGCCGAAAATAAACATTCTATTCTAAAAGCAACCATCCACCCAATGATAGGTCTGGTCTCGTTTACTAATGACAAAGAGGATGCCCGCTATGCTCCAACCATTTGGTCCATGGAAAAGTTCAAATACAATACACGATTGAAGAAATAAAATTTGAATCTATTTGAATGCATGTAAAATTGTTATTTCAAGATAACCAACCAGTCCTGACAAGATTGGCCCATTAGTCTCGGGTAAATGTTTGTATCACATCAATCAGTAAACGGAGAGAAGTATATCTATTGTTCGATGTAACCTGCTATTTTAATCACTGGATTTTCTACCCGACATTGCATTCTTCATCGCTATATCAAGTGCTTTGTGCCACCTTTGAATCCGAATGCGTGACACTAGTCGTTTAGTTCTCAGCATTGAGGTAAGATAGTATTCTTACTTTGGTGTGTCAGTTTGAGTATGAAAATGGCGGCGTAAGAAAACTTCACATCACATGTGTAACATGCGCATAATTTTTCTCAGTTGGACATTGGCCTGAAATGCTCACTATCTTGCGCGATTGCAATTGCGATTCTCAGCGAATAGATTCAGGTATTGGATGTATTGAATGTAACAATCCCAAGACTTAGGCACATGTTTAGACGCTTGGACATGGGTTGTAGATATGATACTTCTGGGCTGAAGTGTTGAACCAGAGCAACTGGTGGTTGAAATAAACCTATAATATTCAAGCTATTCTATCAAAATATGTATGCGGTCGGGTGAAAAATCTTCGCTTGTTGTTATTGGATGAATACTAGTAAACAGCATTCAACGCAATGCTGGATGATAAGAGAGTAAATCAAGTGTCCTCAACGTACTAGATAAAAACGTCTTAAGTCCTTACCTATAAAAAATCATCAAAAGTATTGCATGAACCAATATTTCATTGAGATAATCAGCGGATACTTACTCATAGCGGCAGCCAATTAAAATGAAGTTCAAGTCTAGTGATTGACTAATTATTTTGCATGCCAAATACATTTTCCTATCACCTGTGATTGCTTGAAAGCGACTGATCCAGTAGCAGTCGATACGTTGGCCTTGAAGTTGGTAGCAATATGTGGTATGCTTTTTGATAAAATCATTATTCCAGAATTTCGTGTGTGCGAGCGTTTTAGTAACTTTTTATTTTGGAAGAAAGTGGATGATCGAAATTAACAGTCCGAAAATTCTCCAAAGCCTTGGCAACATCTGTCAAACTTCTGGACCTTGCTAGATGAGCTCAATGAGCATTTGGACTTGGAGTAGCTTCCACCAGATGGGCCACAGCAGCTCTTTGTGTAGTCACTACCCCCGTAAGAGCAGCGACAGGTGGCAGCTTGAGCAACGGCAAGGAAAGAAACACCAAGAAAAAGACTGACGAGAGAGAATTTCATCTAGAGCGCAAGTTAGTAGCGAAGTTGTGAAAAATGGTAACAAACAGTACCTTGAACGCAGTGGTCGACTGAAGTACTGATCTGTCTTCGCCAAGCTCGACTTTATATACACTATTTAGTGATTGAAATAGCAGTTTGTGTCACATTTCGGCAATATTCAGCATGCAATACATTTATTATGTCATTTGCTTTATAACAGGCTGTTGTATATAAGCTTGAATGTATCTAGAAAAAGACAATGTATCGAAAGAATCATGCGTAACCCCGGTTAAATACCTACTGGAACTGAAATGTCAGTTATCAAATGCCGTGCCACTCACCAGTATTCCGGATATTTGCATAGGGTTAGAATTCCCTAATCCTGGTACGCATTTCCCAAGAACACAAATTGGTGACCCGACTTGAGTAGTATGAGGATCCAATGCTGCAACATTTTCGGATAAAGCAGCTACGATTTCCGTTTGAGAAGGTACAAATACCCATATTGAAGAGAATATTCGTTAAACATCGCAGCGAGAGTCGAGTCATCCTTCCTCTACTCCTCACTGCTACGTCGGCAACCGCCAAGTCTTTCCCACTTAATGATCGCGTGAATTCTCGTGTCGGCTCAGCAATCAAATATGCTGTAGTAGGATCATTGTAAGCCGGAAGTAACGTGGACGTTGTATGTCAAGAAGCTTGTCAATCTATTGGAGGATAAAACATTGGGATAAGCTCTAAGATGGTAAATGGGTCTTCGATAAGTATGTAGAGACTGGAACCAAATTTGTTGCCAGAATTCCCAAGTGCTCCCAGACCGGAAAAAGTGACGGCCGGAACACTTTCCACATTAATGATGATGGCGTGAGGGTTCGATCAGGTCCTGGAACCAGCTTTTATCAAGTAGGAACCCTGAGAAAAGGTGACCGGGTAACCATCCAATGTTAAGGAACCGGGGAGTCAGTTAATGGGTATAATGTCTGGGACAAACTCACCAGCGGTAACTGAGGATTCGACAAATATGCGGAGTCTGGAAGCAAATTCGTATCCGGAGTACCCAAATGCGATAATGGCGGTAGTAGCGGTGACAACGCCTTTCCTATCAGCAACAATGGTGTACGCTTCCGCTTAGGCCTGGGAACTGGATACCCCCAAATCGGAACTCTCCGTAATGGAGAAAAGTGACCATGGAGTGCCAAGGAACAAATGAACCGGCCAAGTTAACCAACGGCAACTGGGTCTTTAATAAATATGTGGAGACCGGCGGTAAGTATGTGCCTGGGATCCCTAAGTGCAAAGGCGAGGGCAGCGGAAACGGTGGGCTTAATAATGGGCACATTAACCAAGCAGGATTGGATTCAGTGATGAGCTTTTAAGGCTGGTTCCCCAATTTCTATATTGACCCTGTGGACATCAAAAATGTAGGCTACGGGTATGCCTGCCACCCTGACCCAACTGGTTGCGCCAACATTCATCCTCCTCTCAGTGTTGCACAAGGCGAAGATCTGCTTCGAAGAAACATGGTTGAGTTTGAGAGATGTGTCAGCTGTCTGATCTCGGTGCCTATCACCTCCAAGTGATTCTCAGCCTTGGTGCCAATTTCATTCAATATGTACTGTGGCGCGCTTTGCAATTCTGATAGACGCAGGTTCATCAACCGAGGAAACAACAATTCAGCCGCAGCCGAATTCGGACTTTGGATCAGTGCTTGTGATCAATGCAATGACAGTTTACATAGAGATTGGCCCTTCACTGGCAAGTAAACAACATTGATGATTATACATTCGCCAAATGCCACATAATAAGCCCAATACAATACTGGGCTAGAGGCTCAGTGCAACAAACTGATCCAGGAGCGACATCGGGGGGAATGTTGATATCTACTATTCCATCAGAGCTAAGTTCAACATCCAGTTGCTCCTGCACTACAGCCTGTAGATGCATATTTGGCTCTTTATTTCAAACAAAGCCATGTGAGTGCTGAATATTCTAAATGGTATAACGATGTACCAAAGGGGACACTTGTTAACTTCCCAACATTACTCCTATACCATTGGTTCGGAGTGATCTAACAAATGAAAGAGTGTACAACTGAAACAGCCAGATATGGAAAAGCCCTCGTAAAGATTCCCATTTTAATCCACCTTCGACTATAGGACATGAGCTAAGTGTGCTGATTCAACATTCTCATCATTCCAGGAGGTTTTCCCATGTTCCTCACCTTCCAGGGCCAAAAGGTCTGGACCGAGAGTAAGTTCCGTGATGGAATCGATCCCAACAACTCCTTGGTAAAGTTACCATAGAGCCCAAGGACATATGAAATATAAATATCACAGAGCCCCCTCCCCCATATCTAACCATACAGCACTCTACCGCAATGAAGCTTCTATCTCTGATCGCAACTGTCTTCACATTCTCCGGGGTAGCCCTCGCCTTTGACCCGAACACACTCCTCGCACTCGTGAATCAGCAACGGGCCCTGGTTGGCGCTCCAGCTCTCACTATCGACCCAAGACTCACCTTGGCTGCCGAACGACACACTCTGTATCAGGCCACCGTGCATGAAATGACTCATGACGAGCCCAACACAACTCTGGGCCAGAGAATCAGCGCCACAGGCTATCCCTGGAGCAACATTGGGGAGAATGTTGCAGCGGGGTATGGGGATGCAGTGTCGGTGATGAATGCCTGGATGAACTCGCCAGAGCATCGCCGCAACATATTGGATCCCATCTTCACCCAGACTGGCATTGCCTACGATCCACAAGGGAGCTACTGGACTCAGGACTTCGGCCGGCCTATGATGATGCGCAAAAGGGCACCGAAATTTGTAGGAAGAAAGCAATGAAGTGAAACATCTATGTAATCCTACAGAAATGCATACCCTTAATACCCTTAATACCCATTAATACCCATTAATACCCATCAAATACCAATACACCAGCAATACAGAGCGAGATCGCAAAGAATAGAAACGAATTCACAGGATCCCAGCATGCAAGAAATAATAAAATAAGCAGTATATTCTCAACCAGAAATGTTTACTCAAAATACATGCACTCGCCCATACATAGGATTATGCACTACGAATCAGAAATCAATAAACCTGCTCAATCTGCTGAACACATACAAAGCAGCCGAAATTTCAACAGTTTATAAACGATACAGATGGAACAGAGTAAAACACGCTAGATGAGTAGAGCAGCGCTGCGAGACCGATGATGATTAAATTGTAGAAATTACAGAACGTGATGCGAATACTTTGAATAAATTCAGGTTAGGCCAAGCAAAGAGTGGGGATTTGGCCAAGTGTTGGAAACAATTCTCTTTGGGATCAACTGTAAGGAAAGTTCTCGGCTTCTGGATTATAGAGACTCTTGGTATAAAATGCTTCATTGAATAAACTTGGCCCATGTGCTGCTAAAATAAAACTAAATCCATGACACGCTATTACGCACCCAAAATGTACGTAAGACAGACTCTGACATACAAAAATGCCAATGAAATATAA
>MCFE01000483.1:0-68107 GCA_002104905.1 Basidiobolus meristosporus CBS 931.73 | reverse complement strand
TCTAATGCTTTCCAGGCATTCTTTGCTGTTTTTGCTCTTGAGCATTGAATTAGCAATTTGTCCTTGACATTAAGGCAAATGCAGTTAAAGGCACTTTGTTCTTTCTTCTGGTACTTCAAGGCTTCCTCTCCCATGTTTTTAGGAGGGCATTCTTCTCCCATGACAATATCCCAAAGGCCTCTTTCTTGTAGCAGCATCTTCATCTTCACCTTCCACACTTGATAGTTAGATCCATCCAACTTTTCAGCAGAGGGAAAAATTCCAGTAATAGCAGTAGTAGACATTGCAGAGAGTGACAACTTGGGGCTCATAACCTGTTGTAAGAGTCTTGGAGATATTGGAAGTGATTTGGGATAACAAGTAGATTATGTGGTTTTCACTTAATGATTTATTGAATGTAAAAGTAGTATTTATGCTTTTACATGGTCTTGGCATTACAAACACGTAGAATAGGTTAAGGAAGGTCCCAAGAACATGTGTGCAAAGTCTAGGGCTGTTTGGACAACTTTGAGAATTTTCATGTTCTGGGTACCTGGTATTTTGGTGAAAATATTCTAAGTAAATCCCAACAAGGAATTTGGTCAGTATTCTCTAGGATTTGAGGGTAATGATCTAAGTGACTAAGTTAGGTGAGTATTTAGGTGGAATTACAAATTTTTACAACAGAGTATAGGGACTTAGTATAGGTTAATACAACTTGCAATTGAGGTGCAACTGAAGTTACAATGGAAATAAATCAATTTGTATGCATGAAAAGTAAGAGATTCAGTTGAGTCAGGAAGTAATCAGTGTGAAAAAGAGGCAATAGCCAATCAATGTATGCAAACATAGGAGGTGGTTGAGTGTCTAAGATCAGCAAGTGAGAGAATTGGCAGAGGATCAATCAAAAGCCACTTCTGCATTGTTGTGGTGAAAAATTTTGACCAAATTTTTTGTAAAATCTGGGGTGTAATTGGTTTTCAACAGTCTTTGCATGGTGTTCTGATGAGATCAATGCCTCTTAGTCATGGGACTTTAATTTTATGATGGCCTTCTGATGGGATCATCACAATTATTTCACATAGGGGGCAGTTGAAGATGTCCAGTCTAGGGGAACTCAGTTACTATTTAGGGTTAAAGTTTACCATTGGCAAAAGTACACTGGCTATTACCCTAAGCTAATCCAAGTATATTTAAGATATACTTGAATAGTATCAGATGGAAGTCTGTAAGCCAGCAGTCACCCCTATGGAGAAAACCTTACCTTGATGAAAACTATACCAAATCAAGAGAGCTGGTTGCCATCTGAGATTCCAGAATTTGTTTAATCATTCTATGGTCAACAATATGATGTATATCATGCTTGGAATACATCCAGTAGTCAGCCAGTATAATTGGTGCTATGGATCTGATCATATTGCAGCAGTAAGCAGATTTTAGAAACCTAAAAGGAACTACTGATATCTGCTCAAGGCACACCTATAAGGATTCAGAACACAATTATGTGGAGTACTCTGATACTGATTGGGACAGAATTTAGAAGACAGAGGATCCACTACAGGATATACCTTTCTTTACTGTAAAGGAGCAATTTCATAGAATTCAAGAAAGCAACCAACCATAGCACTTTTCACTTCAGAGGCAGAGTATATGACAGCCTGTGAAGCTGCAAAAGAAGCAATGTGGCTAAGAAAGTTTCTTAACGACTAAGGCACATGTCAAAAACACCTATTACTTCATATCATGATATTCAAGGATGTACACAATTAGGCAGAGGTCAGCTTTTCATGTTCAAACTAAGAACATAAATATTAGACATCATTTCATATGTGAAGCTATAGAGAATGACTTAGTAAACTTAGATTAATGTCTTACAGATGGAATTATTGCAGACATATTTACCAAACCATAGCTAGAGGCAAATTTGAGTATTTTAGGACACATTTAGGACTAGTCAGCATGGGCATTTAGTTGAGTATGAGTGTTGTAAAAGCTTGTAATTCCAACTAAACAGTCACCTAACTTAGTCACTTAGATCATTACCTTCAATTCTTAGAGAGTAATGACCAAATTCCTTTTTGGGATGTACTAGATTATTTTTACCAAAAATATGTTGTAAGAGTCTTGGAGATATTGGAAGTGATTGGGAGAACAAGTAGATTATGTGGTTTTCACTTAATGATTTATTGAATGTAAAAGTAGTAATTATACTTTTACCTGGTCTTGGCATTACAAACACGTAGAATAGGTTAAGGAAGGTCCCAAGAACATGTGTGCAAAGTTTGGGGCTGTTTGGACAACTTTGAGAATTTTCATGTTCTGGGTACCTGGTATTTTGGTGAAAATATTCTAAGTAAATCCCGACAAGGAATTTGGTCAGTATTTTCTAGGATTTGAAGGTAATGATCTAAGTGACTAAGTTAGGTGAATATTTAGGTGGAAATACGAATTTTTACAACACTCCCACTCAGCTAAATGTTCATACTGACTAGTCCTAATTTTGACCTAAGATATTCAAACTTGTCTCTAGCTAATGGTTTGGTAAATATGTCTGCAATCATTTCATCTGTAGGACAGTAAACTAAGCTAACTAAGTTACTCTCTATAGCTTCACGTATGAAATGATGTCTAATATCTATGTGCTTGGTTCTAGCATGAAAAGTTGGATTTCTACCTAATTGTATACATCCTTGATTATCTTGAAATAAAGTAATAGGCATTTTTTGACATAGGCCTAAATCTGTAAAGAGCTTTCTTAACCACATTGCTTCTTTTGTAGCTTCACAGGCTGCCATATACTCTGCCTCTGTAGTAGAAAGTGCTACGGTTGGTTGCTTTCTTGAATTCCATGAAATTGCTCCTTTACAGTAAAGAAAGGTGTATCCTGTAGTGGATCTTCTGTCTTCTAAATTTTGTCCCCAATCAGCATCAGAGTATCCCACAAGATTCTGTTCTGAATCCTTATAAGTGTATCTTAAGCAGATATCAGCAGTTCCTTTTAGGTATCTAAAAATCCGCTTAACTGCTGCAATATGATTAGATCCATAATTCTGATTATGTTGGCTGACAACTCCCACTGAATATGAGATATCTGGACGTGTTCCAAGCATGATATACATCAGACTGCCAACCATAGATTGATAAGGAAAGTCAGGGCTTTCAGATGGCACCACGCTCTCTTGATTTGGTTGAGTTTTGACCAAGTTAAGGTTTGTCTCCATTGGGGTAGCTGCCGGTTTACAGTCTTCCATTTTGTACTTCTTTAGTATATCTTGAATATACTTGGATTGGCTTAGGGTAATAGTCTGGGTACTTCTGTCTATGGAGAACTGAGTTCTCCTAGATCAGACATCTTGAACTCCTTAGATAGGCTGGATTTAGTCTCTTCCAATGTTTCTAGGTTATTGGTGGCTATAATAAGATCATCCACATATAGAGCTAATAGAACTGGATTTGCTCTATCTGGCTTATAGTATATACTATAGTCAGCATTACTCCTTTTGAAACTCAAAGATTCCAAATAAGAATCTATCTTGCAATTCCAGGCTCTTGGTGATTGTTTGAGACCATATAGTGACTTTTTAAGCTTGCAGACCAAATGGGGGTTATCTTGGTCAACAAACCCATCAGGCTGGTCCATATACACATCCTCATCAAGTTCTCCATTCAAAAATGCAGTTTTTACATCCATTTGATGAATAAAAAACTTATATTTGGCTGCAATAGCCAATATTAATCTGATGGAATTAAACTTGGCTACCGGTGCAAAGGTCTCAGTATAGTCAAGTCCTTTTGTTTGAGAGTATCCTTTGGCTACAAGTCTTGCTTTGTATCTTTCAATTGTACCATCAGCCTTGTACTTTGTCTTGAAGACCCATCTGCATCCAATTGATTTTTGGTTGATTGGTAATTTGACCAAGTCCCAAGTTTGATTTTCCATCAAGGCCTGATATTCCTCAGTCATTGCAGATCTCCAAAACTTTGTCTGAGGGCTATTTAGGGCCTCTTTTACAGTCTGGGGTTCATCAATATGGACTGAATAGGCATAGGCTAAGTTTGTACCCTCATTAATATAGTAATTTGGGCTATTTCTTGTCCGATTTGATCTCCGGGCATTTGATACTGGAATAATCACTTCTGGGATATTCCTGGGCACTAATTCTGGCTGAACCACGGTTGTAGAGTCCTCTGGAGTGAAAAAATTCTCATTGTTTTGCTCTGATTCAATCCTGACAATTGGTGGACTTGAGATCAAATTTTTGTCATCATCTGATGTCATTTTTTGTGAAAATTTTGAATTTTCATCAAACAACACATCCCTGGACTTGATCAGCTTCTTTGCTTTGGTATTGTAGAGTCTGTATGCCTTACTCTCATTGCAGTAGCCCAAAAATATGTATTTTACACTTTTTGGCTCAAATTTTGACTGATTTCCGGCCAGTTTTTTGGCATATGCTGTACACCCAAATATTCTTAGATGTTCTGCACTTGGTCTGTATCCATACCATGCTTCAAATGGAGTAGAATCACGAAGTATTCTCTTATAACTCCTATTTTTAAGATATACAGCAGTGGCAACTGATTCCGCCCAAAAATCATAGGATAATTTTTGATCATGGATCATAGATCTTGCCATATCAATTATTGATCTGTTAGCTCATTCTGCTACTCCATTTTGCTGTGGGGAGTATAGTACAGTAGTCTCTTGCTTTATCCCATGAATTTTGCAGAAGTGGATGAAGAGTTTTGAGGTATATTCTCCACCATTGTCAGAGCATATTTTCTTGATTTTTTCACCAGTTTCTCTCTCCACCATGGCTCTAAGCTCCCTGAACTTAGACAGAGCTTCTTCCTTTCTCTCCATGAAGTAGACCCATGTGTATCTTGTATAATCATCAATAAAAGTGATTAAATACTTCATCCCGCCCAAGGATAAATTTTGCATAGGTCCACACAGATCTGAGTGAATTAGATCTAATTTTTTCTTAGTTTTGATTAACCCAGAGCTCTTGAACGGTTGTCTGGCTTGTTTCCCATATATGCAGGCTTCACAGTGCTCCAAATTAGCTGGGGGATCAATTTTTACTCCAGAAATTAGCTGATCTTTGATCATTTTACGCAAATAATCAAAATTGATGTGTCCAAATCTCCTATGCCAAAGCATTGGTGTTTCTTCATTTAAGTTACTTATATTGGCTTCCAGATATGATGGAATATAAGTCAACTTGTATAGATTCTGATCTCTGATGCCCAAAGCAATATGAGCACCATTTTGATCAGTGATTCTGCATCCAGAATTGTCAAAACTGAAACTGAGTCCTTCTGCTGTGGCCTTGCTTACAGAGAGTAGGTTCTTGGCTATTTCTGGTACATAGAGTACTTCTTGAAAGGTCAGTGTATGGCTTCCTTCACTGCTTCTTAGGTTTACTTGGATAGTTCCTTCTCCCACTGCATCAAGTGTTCTATTGTCACCCATGAAAATCTTCTTAATTGCAATTTCTTGATATTGGGTAAAAAGTTCTTTTTGGTGTGTAAGGTGCTGAGAAGCTCCAGAGTCAATATACCACGTCTGAGAATCCTTGTTTGTGGTCATATTTAGTGCAGATATGAATAGTCTATCTTCAGTTGTTGCAGCATTTCCATAATCAGGCTTCTTTTGCTGATAATCTCTCTTTTTGAAACACCGGTCTGATGTGTGTCCTTTCCTTTTGCAGTAGTTGCAAAATAGGTTGCTGTTGCCTTTGTAGGGTCTTGGGTACCTCCTTTGTTGGTTATCATTGCTTATTAAAGCATTTTCTTCTTCCTTCTTATTGGCGCTTGATTTTCTTAATTCTTCATCCAGGAGCCTTCCATATACGTAATTTAAGGTCAAATCTTCAGTTCTGGACTCTAGGGCTGATACAAGGCCCTGAAATTCGTCTGTCAGGCTATTCAGGATGGTAACTATCACATCCTCATCAGTAGTTGGTATGCCCACAGATTCCATCTCATCTACCAGCAGGGTAATTCTATTAATTAGATTTTTCATTTCTTCTCCTGGCAGCATCTTTGTAGTAAAGAATTTTCTTCTCAGATACATTTTCTTGGCAGCTGAACATGACTGGTAGGTGTCTTCTAATGCCTTCCAGGCATTCTTTGCCGTTTTTGCTCTTGAGCATTGAATTAGTAATTTGTCCTTGACATTAAGGCAAATGCAGTTAAAGGCACTTTGTTCTTTCTTCTGGTACTTCAAGGCTTCCTCTCCCACGTTTTTAGGAGGGCATTCTTCTCCCATGACAATATCCCAAAGGCCTCTTTCTTGTAGCAGCATCTTCATCTTCACCTTCCACACTTGGTAGTTAGATCCATCCAACTTTTCAGCAGAGGGAAAAATTCCAGTAATAGCAGTAGTAGACATTGCAGAGAGTGACAGCTCGGGGCTCATAACCTGTTGTAAGAGTCTTGGAGATATTGGAAGTGATTGGGAGAACAAGTAGATTATGTGGTTTTCACTTAATGATTTATTGAATGTAAAAGTAGTATTTATACTTTTACCTGGTCTTGGCATTACAAACACGTAGAATAGGTTAAGGAAGGTCCCAAGAACATGTGTGCAAAGCTTGGGGCTGTTTGGACAACTTTGAGAATTTTCATATTCTGGGTACCTGGTATTTTGGTGAAAATATTCTAAGTAAATCCCGACAAGGAATTTGGTCAGTATTTTCTAGGATTTGAAGGTAATGATCTAAGTGACTAAGTTAGGTGAATATTTAGGTGGAAATACGAATTTTTACAACAAAATATTAGGTACCCAGAACAAGAAGATTCTCAAAGCTATCCAAACAGCCACATATTTTGCACATATGTTTTTGGGCCCTTCAAAGCATATTCTATGTGCTTATAATGCCAGCACTATGTAAAAGTACAAGTACTACTTTTACATTCAATTAATCAATAAGTGAAAACCACATAATCCCCTTGTTCTCCCTGTCACTTCCAAAATTTCCAAGACTCTTACAGCAGTTTTCAACTAATGATTTATTGAATGTGAGAGTATTATTTATAATTTCACAGGGTCTTGGTCAAACAAACCCAGAGGGTATATCTAGGAAAATCCAAGAGCATGTGTACAGAGTTCTGGGCTGTTTGTGTTGCAATACTCTGAGGAGTATTGGAAGTGATGTGGAGAACTAGAGGATATACATGTTTTTCACTTGTATATTAATTGATCAAAAGTATGGAATTTGTACTTTTGATAAGATAGAGCAAGCAAACATGGAGAGTTGGTTAAGGAAGGTCCCAGGAATATGTGTGTAAAGTTTGGGGGCTTTTGGACAATTTTGAGAGATCATAATCTGGGTACCTGATAATTTGGTGAAAGTGTTTTAGGTAAATCCCAACAAGAAAGTTGGTCAGGACAGAATGCTAATCACAGAGTAATATATAGGTGACTAAGTTAGCATGAATATTTAGGTGACAGCTTAATAATTACAACAGTTTGGACAACTTATAAAATTTTCAAGTTCTGGGTACCTGATATTTTGGTGAAGATATATCAAGTAAATCCCAACAAGGAATTTGGTCAGGCTCCTCTAAGATATGTAGGTAATGATCCAAGTGACTAAGTTAGGGGAATGTTTGGGTGTAATCACTAAATTTACCACCGTTTTTCAATCAGTGATTCATTGAATGTAAATGTGGTATTTATACTTTTACATGGTCTTGGCAATACAAGCATGCAGAATATGCTAAGCAAGGTCCCATGAACATTTGTGCAAAGTTTGGAGCTGCTTGGATAGCTCATCAATTGTTCATATCCCGGGTACCTGATAGTTTGGTGCAATATTCCAAGTAAATTCCAACAAGGAATCTGGCCAGAATTCTGTGAGATTTGTAGACCATGATCGAAGTGACCAGATTGAGTGAATATTTAGGTGCAATTACGAAATTTACCACAGTATTGAGTTGTTACATGTGTACTATAAGTATAATAATAAGGTTGCTTTGAGGAACACACCTTGGTGTTGAATGCAGAGTATGGGGTCTTTTGGGTCAGATAGAAAATCTGGCAACTCTGTATTTCCACTATCTCTAAGGATTAGCAAATATCTTACCAAGCAAATTCCATGTCAATGAATCGTGATTTCATTATGAAGTACTAAACCAACACATGGAAATAATTAGATACTACCAATTAGTTGCATTACTTCTCGGCCAATTGATCACACTGACCAGTCCTAAGCTAAACCTTAACCCTACAAACGTTTCCCTTGACAAAGGTGTAGTTAGAATATCTGCAACCATCATTAAATATCTAATCTGTATGGATCATTAGGAGCTACACCGAGGCATCAATTTGGACTGGTTTAAACACTTCAAGAGTTTTACTAATCCAAAAGATTATTGGATTTCTCGTGGGCTGAATCTTTAGTCAACTTGCGATTTAGGAATTCGCCAAGTAGAGACTTATTATATGGGAAGATATTAGGCGTCGAACCAAGTAAAAGCAGTATTTCTCGTAGGTTTGAGATGGTATCTCATCCCAGGTATGGAGCAAAGTTACGTATTGCTCAATACTTATCAGAAAAGGATTGTGTACCACCACCACAGAACGTGCTACGAACCACCTTATACCATAAGTAGCAACAAGCGTATGGAGCGTTGGTGCCTCACTAAACCACTTGAGAACAATAGGCAAGATAAGTACTTGTGTCGGGTCCAACAGGATTATTTTCAACCACCTTCATGAAATTTCCAGTGCCATCTGGCCGAATAAAATTGGTTTGGACACCAGCCAACTCCCCATCCAGCAAACACGCTAAGAACTGCGATGATTGTGTGCGCCAACTCCCACTGCTAAAATCGCTGCCCACTTCCTCTGGTATCAGAGCGAACATGTGCGGGCGTTTCGAATGTAGCAATCTCCTGAGAATGCCTGCGGGACTGCACCATGCACGCACGTCGAGGCCTGTTGTATACCAAGGGTTGCGGTGCTTTAGTGGACTGCCTTTGAGGGCTGGAAGGAAATCGCCCGTCCAGCGCCAACTGGTTTCCAGTCACATCGGAGTGGGTGGACACGGTTGATACTCGTGATGCGTCGAGCTTAAAACCAGTAAATTGCTCCTCAACTCCTGAAGTCGCTCGAATTCGAATTGGGATTGTTTTGATCACATCAGCGAATGGCGACGCGTAAAGCGCCTTGGATCCGGAGATCTGATTCATGTCGCGTCCAGAGAGGAAGATTTCAATCCTGTCATAGGCTGCGCTAATTTTCAGTGCGGATGAAAATCGAAGTCTAACTGTTCAGTTACGGCGGTCTGGCAAATGAGGATCTCATCTGGCCAATCATCAGCAAGAAGCACCATCCACTCAATTTAAAAGCTCCTCGAGGACTCTACCTTGACGCTTTCATTTACCTTTCAACCTTGGTGGAATACACCACCACCCCAGTCCTTCGGTTTTCTTCCCTTTTTTTTCACGCGTATTCAAACCCCCCAAATTTCCTGGTGTGCACCTTGAACCCTAAGGTCTACACTATGGCAAGAACCAAACACACCAACCAGCGCCCTATGCTGGCTGCAAAATCCACCAAAAAGTTCTCCTCCAAATCCATCCAAACGCCCACCAAATCGACCTCCAAAACTCTCCCTGGGACCAGGCGTACACCACCCAAGAGTAATAGCTTCCAGCCTTCTACACCACCTTTCTTTTCACTCAATTCCCACGTTTAGATCCAAGAACCCCCGGAACCACCAAAACCAGAAGATATCGCCCGGGTACGGTGGCACTTCGCGAAATCCGTCACTACCAAAAAACCACCGATCTTCTACTTCGTAAACTCCCATTTGCCCGTCTGGTACCTACGATTCTTTCCTCTGGCTTTGCTACGCGCACTCATCAACCAGGCAATGTTTTTTTCTTAGGTGAGGGAGATCGCTTCCGAGTATGTGCTGGGTGAGTTTAGCCAGGACCAGGTAGGCCTCCGCTGGCAGAGTCACGCCATCATGGCGCTTCAAGAAGCTACCGAAGCGTTCCTCGTGCACTTGTTTGAAGACGCGTAAGTGGACTTTATTTTGGTTGGGAATCGAGACGATCGTTCGTGTACTAAGTGGATCTGGTTAGCAATCTCTGCGCTATTCACGCCAAGCGCGTCACCCTCATGCAGAGAGATATTCAACTTGCGAGACGTATTCGTGGCGTGTGGGGTGGTTTGGGCTGATTCGGCCCGTGTTCATATGGTTCAGCACAGGATTTCTTTATTTCTATTTATTTGTTCATGTACGGTTTCCTATTTTATCGATTTTGTCAAGTAGCATCGGCTGATTGGGATGCGTATAGATGATATAGGTCGTTTCAATCTTTACTGAAATATAGCTTCAAATAAACATGAACCGATTGCTCTTGGATGTGGTTGATTGTCCCGATATTTACTTGGTTCCGGTGTAAGATGTGGAATGTCCCGATCATTGGGTACCGGGCACTTTGAGCAGGCTGCACTTCCTTCAAGTGGGCTATCCGAGATACAAGAACGGGGAATCCCAGCTGGGCAGTGTGGGCGGCTCTGAGGAAGCTCGGATCCTTGGGGTATATTCACTGCTGCGTTGGCTGCAGCGGTAAGCTTTGATGCAGATGCGAAGCAAATCCAGTGGCATTTTGGGGAAATCTGATCAATGCAGCTTTTTATATCCAACCTCGATTCTTCCCTGTGTACCTCGGAATTCGCCTGTATGCTTGATATTGGGTGGCCGGTTCCCTTGATTTCCACTCGGTCCGCTCAGGACATTTCCAATATTATGAATTCCGAACAAATATTGGTTGGATCGTTTCAACTACGCCATCCCTGACGAATTGGATATCAGGGGTGCACGAATTGATTGATTCAGTGAGCATACTCACGTGAGAGAATGTCCTTAACAGTCACTACTTAAGTGCGAACGGCGGATTAGGTCCATTTCAATAGAGCAGCTTCACTCGTAATTGACGCAAGTGAGTTTACTTATTCTTTGAAGGAGAGATACTAAGTCGTATATTTGGCATGGAGGAAAGTCCAATCAACAAAGTACCATATTTTCGTTTGGATTTTGGGAGATGCATAGACTCATGGATGGTTTGTTTGCTCCTTAGGCTCATCAACATGCCAATGCGGCAGAGGAGTTTGAGACAAGAGGTTTACTGGAAGAAGCAATGAAGGAGCATTTCAATGCTGCTGGTAAAAAGTGAACCAAGTGTTACGAGTTAAAGACGTGTTGTTAACGAATCTGTTATCCACAAAAGAGCATTTCGAAATGGCAATAGAATTCACCTCTGAAGCTGAAGTACGGTTTGTGTTTCGAATGCTACTGGCTATCAGGCTAAACTTTTCCCATCGTACAGGTCATTCGTACTCTTCAACTTCTTTCTTCTGCGCATCAAAGGCAAGGGCTTGAAATGGAGCGTAGAATCAACAAAAATACTTCGCAAAGGCGCAGTTCTGCCGACAACGGTGGCGAGGAGAGCTTTTCTAAGGCCAACTCAACTGCAAAAGCCTTAAATATCCTCTCTTCTAGATATATTTCGAATTCCACTAGATTTCGTAGTGGTCAGTGTCTTCATTCCTGCCTATAGCTGCTTCTATTACTAAATTTTCCGGCTAGGGCAACTACACTCCTCGAGTACATCGCCTTCTCACGTATTTGACGATTCTTTCTTGGTGTTGAAGAGTAATTTACAAGATGAGGTGTGAAGGGACGTGAGTTCGTGGATAGTTAAAGAGGAATGCTAATCCAACACCCCAAACTTCCCTAGGAGAATAAATCCGATCCCTTCGACAGGTTCTGGGAGGCTGTAGAGGCTCTGATACAAAATACATCAAACCCTATAGCATTTGCTACCGCACCACTGGAAGGGATGGAGAAGTTTGATATCGAGGAAATTCGAGGCCAATACGCAAAGAAGAACGAGGGTAAGAATACGCATTACAGGGCGTGGTGACTAGTCCATTTTCATTTAGGCTTAGTTTCAGAACTTCCAGAGACCTCGAACCTGCACGAAACATTGGGTTCCTTTATCATTGTTCCGGAGCAATCCTGTAAGCAGAAAAGTACCAAGAGAGATTCTGTCGAAGGCGATTACGAATCGTCAAGGAGTCTTCTGCGGAATCATCCGGGAGCGAGCAAGCAGTCTAGCCGACAGAAGTATTCATTCCACGAATACCATGAATTCACACCCTGTACTAATCCTTGGCGGCTACTAGGGTTATCGGATCCACAAAGACGATTGAAGAATATGCCATTGAAAATCAGCACTTGAAAAAGGCGATCGATATTCTATCCCGACAGGTTAACGCTTTAGAAAAAGTAAGGCAGTGCTCTGTATTGCAAAACCAGCCATTGTGATTGTTTGAAAGTAATGAAGAGTATTGATTTAGGCAGCAGAAGAAAATACCCTGCTAAAGAGCAGCATCATCCAGCTGAGGCAGGACGTCCAAAAGCAGGTATGTGAAGGTAGTTGGAGCAGCATTGATGCATTGTGTAACAACTCGCTCCGCAGGGTAAGAAAGGACGGTTAGCGCCAGAGCTGAGTCGTATTTATGGAAGTAAATACAGCACAGGCGAAAGCCAATATGGTTGGTATCGGATCGTTTTCTCAACTCAATGATGACACTGACCATATCGTTAGTGAGTTCTAATGCACACACCGCGATCACACCCCAGAAAAAGATCCAAGAGCTAGAAGAGGAGGTTCGATTGCTGAAATTGGAGAACGAAAAGCAGGTAACTGGATGGATCACAACGAATGTTGCCACACCAGGCTAATGACTATTCCTCAGAGTATGATGCTCAACAAGTATCGTGATCGTTGGGACCAGTTGAAAGAGTCTGCGAAAAAGAAAAGAAGCATCGCCAAAACAGAGCAACAACGGCAACCCTCAGGTGATACCAACGATAAGCCAACTGTGGAAGAGAAGGCGGGCTACACAAGTAAAAACCAAACCGTCTCCTTTGCCCCTAGCCCAACCAAATCGCTCGACCAGTCCAACATCCATATTGAAGCGTCAACGGATGTGATCAAATCCGATGTCGAGTCGAGTCCAGAAAGGAATTCCTCTACCGCCTCGGAAATTCTGAGTAGGAGCGAATCAGCGGACAAGTCCACCGGGTCAATGTTCTATTCAACCTCGGAAGATATGAAGTCCAGCTTCCCTTGACTTAGTGACTTACATACCTTCCCGTTACCCCAATTCATCATGTGATGCGCAAACGTGCACCACGAACAATAGAGTAGAACCAGGGCGAGCCATGTGAATATCAAAAAAGTCCCTAGCCTGGTACACTATACTCGTACTTTGATCCTAAGGGATGTCCGTAGCCTGTGCAGAAGGGATCCAGCTGGAAGTGGGGCGAGCCAGGGATCGTTTTTGCTTTGTCTACACATCCGTGCCATTCTGCAAGATCCCAATGGAAACTCCACCATTTTGTTGAAGTGAAGTATGAATAAAGTGAATTGAACCAAGAGGCAACCACGCTAATATTCGCATCTTACGTCGGCGAATGCTGTTGGTTCTCGGGAAATCTTCCCGATGCTGATGACAAGAGCGGCGTGGATGAAAAACAAGGGGTCCGTTGAAGATAATAACGGTGCTCTCAAGATATATGTATTTATTTGTCATTTTGGAGGTATATAGTCACTGGAAACCGATTTCGCTTGCGGGTACCGGGAAATCCGTTCCCAGAGTAAACAAACACGTGGTCCTTGAAAGTCACTGCTTCTTGTAAAGAATATCATAATGTCCTGGGCGATAGAGTAAAACCAGGGATCTTTTGGAGAGTGCGGACTCGGTATGATCGACTTCGAAGTTGTGGAACACAACTGAATCGGTGTTGTTAGATCCATCCAGGTAGACCACTTGCACTGGAGTGTCGAGAACCTTCGTTAACGCAATAATATGAATTTGGTCAGACTCCATTCCCATCGCCTCCACATAATGCGAGCAGAACTGGTCCATACTTCCAGCATAATCAATGAAGGGGAGGTATTCTTCCGCATGTAATTTCAAATACGCCGAAGTGATAAAGCGAAAGTGCACCACAATCGCGTTGGAAATATGATCAGTCTGGAATATGGAAAGCAAAGTTGAGGAGTTCTGCTGTGGAAGAGAGTCCAGAGTCTCTAGGGCTACATCATAGAAGTCCTCATAGGCTAGAGGTTCGAAGTTGGCGTCCTTCAGTAGATCCGAGGTCTTCAGTAACAATTGACGTGCTTCGTTCAGTAGGTCAGGGTCATTCGCCAGCATAATGTTTTCATACCAGCTATAAGCGAAGGCTATAATGTACCAGCAGGCATGTTATTTCTTCAGTCAAATCGAGGTACGCCCATCTGCCCAAATATTTACTTACCTCGAAAAAAACAATTGCCTAGTTGGAAAGTGTTAGCAAATTATCGGCATAATAATATGTCCATAAATACTTACCATCGCCACGACAGCGGCGTATGCGATCATACTCAGCGCTCAGTTTCTATTATCCATGAGAAAGGCTGTTCAATTCCTGAATTATAGACCAGTACGAAATATGCTGGATTGTGCTATTTACCTGGATCTTGGTTTGAAAGATTTTGGAGCCTGCTGCGTATTCCGCCAAGAGCTGCAAGATGTCCTCGTCGACATTAACCAAAGGAACTGTTTTGGCCTGGTTGTCGCGGATAGACTGTTCATATTCTAAAATTTGCTCGTCTGTGGGTCCATTATCTGGTTTGTTGTTTTTTGAAGAATCGTGGTTGCTCATTGTCAGGAATACGTTTATTATCTCTGGGAGGCTGCAAAACTTATAAAGAGTGACAACGCAACTATCATGTGACATGAAAACAGGTTACCCTTTGCCTCTAATGGGCTGGGATGGCATTTTTGGTTCAATGCTATGATTAAAATACACCATTCATGTTTCATCCGAGGGAATCCAGATGAGCGAGTTACCAACGCGGCATATTTCAGATTCGCCCGAGCAAACAATATACCAGCATAGCACGAGCCTAATGTCGTTTGCTCACTCAGTGCTTGGTTCTGACGCAAGCTAGTCTAGACTTGCGAAACACAGATGCATACAAGACTCATAACAGCAAGAACCACGGACATGCCTTGGTGGATAGTTAACCATTGAGAAGGTGGTAGAAGTAAATCTTGTTCAAGCAGGTAACAGACTATAGTTGCTATGTACTTGGATCGCCTGTAAATGGATAGGTCAGAGCAAAAGGTATCGTGATCAACAAAATAGCGTTGATTCAATATAAGTGATCGTGAAAATGATTGCGTAAATCAATCACAAAGACATGCACACTAGAGGACCCAAATGCTGCATAAATAAAGATCACACTGGATAAATGGATATTGAGTGCCAGATGCTGGTTGCTGGATATAGCGCACAATGTGTTGATCTCAATGCATCTGCCCTACACATAGGCTGACCGCATATGTCATCATTATGCCAGTCATATCCTCAATATCGCAAGTTAGACCTTTGTATACGCAATCGTATTCTATCCAGTTGAATGTATAGCATAATCGAACGATTGGCTGATTCATCTGCTTTACTCAAACCATTAGGAAATGAGATATAGCACACAGGCCGCAGCACACACGGCTGAATAAGCGGGGGGATTTAGCCCAGTGCTAAGAGAGATCTTAACGGCGACACTATTAGCGTGCAGTTGCTTCAGAATCATAAGCAGCAAGCTCAGCTGCAATATCTTCATTGACCTTGGGGACCTGGGAGTATATCGAAAAGTTAATCATTAAGACCTGTAGCGGAAAACATATGATGTTTACCTGTGGTGGTGGAGGGAGCTTTAGGTCTTTGACTTGACCAACTTCCGCACCAGTCGGCTATGTGCGCGTGGTATCACACATCATAGATCGAATTGCTGAGTTAGGCCTGTAACTAAATTGAGTTCAAAAGTGTGCCAAACACACCTGAGCCTTAGGTTTATACTCTCTCAAGACCTTAAGATAGAGCTCTTGAACTGTGTCTGTTGTTTATACCATTGTCAAAGGACATGTCTTACTAAGCAGGAAATATCAGGGAAATACCCTTCATTTGGACAGCTTGAGAAGAAAACCCACGAGCAGAATTGGTGAAGAGGGGTTTCTTTTGGTGCCACAGATATTGACGTTAGCCACGCATTCACTTCGCTTAAGGCAAAAACAACTGAACGGTAGAAAATAAGCATACTTTCAATGAAGCAGTAGCGACAGCGTACATTGTTGTCAAATACGGCGAAGATGGTACTTATCAAGAATAAAATTGCTTGTTCAACTTGATGTCGAGTTTATGAAACAGGGTGTGTTGCGAGCATTAACCAATCTCGGGACTGAGATCCATCCCCCCAAACCATGACTATAGTGTGTCCCTTGATAGAATGGAATTCCCATCCTCATCGTGTTGGCGTAAGATACTCAACTTCCCAAGGTTTATAGCGCTTACTACCCGATGCAAACTGTATCATGAACGGCTTCAGTGATGTTGCACAGCATTTTCTTTTATGCCAGATTGATTTGGCCAGCGACCGATGGTACCTGGCTACATCAAGAATAGGTACTTTTGTGATATGCAGTTTACAGTCGTCGTACCCCCACGATAGATGCAGCGAAAGCTCTATTGATCCAAGCAATTTATTCTATATGTACAAGAGCTATAAAATTCACCAGACGAGTACCAATCACTGCCTGTTTCTACCGAGCCATATGCCTAGCGCACAAAATATCCACGAACTCTTTGTCCGATATAGCGACCTCGTTGCAGCTCCCTAGTGCTTCCGAAAGACGAATAGCCAATAAATGTTTGCACTAGGCCGTGAGAATTAGTCTTCGAAAGCAAATTTGCTCGACAAAATTCAAAACAGTAACTAACCAGAGTGCCCCGCTTATATATAACAACTTCAAATACGTGAATACAAGGACCATATGGATTGAACCAGTTTCTGCTCCACTGTACCTTCCTGTAGAAACGTGGGGCAATTGCAATATTCATAGAGCACTGATTCCTCGATTTCGGGATCTGCGATCTGCCAATTGTCACTTGTTAAACAGCAGGGTACGAAGATTCAAGGGCGCGTTCTATCTACCTGGTACAGCTTGCGTTGAGATGGGCAGACCATTTTTTTAACTGCAGTTCACAAAAGATAAGTTCGCTGTCCTCTAACCTCAGCTTTAGGCGTCCGATAGTTGCGCATCCCCAAATGCCGGACAGGATGGATGTGGACGCGAAATTCAAATCTACCTACTTGAATTGCTGTCTAGTAATCTCAAGGCCTCAAGTAGCACATCTTTGTACAGGGTGTATAGTGCAAGGAGATTTTCATCGTTGACTTTTGTAAGTACACAGGAGAGCGTTAGGATTACTGACCCCAAGAGTGAGTAAGGGAGGCTTGATAGGAAGCTTACTGGTCTGCGTCTCTCTGATTCTAGTAAGGATCGCTTCGCTAAATTCTTGATGAAAGGAGAATATCTGCTTCTGTCCTGCGCTCATGGAAGTGGAGAAGCGGGCCTAATAGTCAACGTAAGAGGAAACCAGCTCATCTAGAACAAATAAACTGCATAAAGAAATTGAAAAATGATCGTGTTTAGATGATATACATGATCATGGGTAATCAAATGACGCAAGTGGGACTCCCAATAAAATGCATACATGGAGGCATGCGTAGAAAACGCATATTGGGTGTGTGAGCTGCCCCAAGATGGCAAGGCTCGTTGATCTGCGTTCCTTCGAAGAATCCAGGAGTCCCAACCGTCCGCCAGCCCTGAGGTCTGAATCCATTGTCTAGGCTTAGAAATGCCCGAACTAGGTATCTCAGCTTCTCCATCGCACCGAGGGGCTCCTCTAACCAGAAAAACCGAGGTGTGATATCTGATCTTACAAGATTTAGTTGCATGTGTCGGACAAGCAAAGATGCGGCCTCCATCTGCCTTGATTCAAATGCTATTGTCCGCATTCTCCGAATGTCAATATGAATCATTCAATCACCAAGCATTTATTTATTTGTTCTTGGGATGCACCGAGACACATATGGGATATCGCCCCAAGTGGATTACAGGATTGAGCTCGGAATCTCGTCAGTATAGGGTTGATTGTGTATAGCATCCAAGAATATGATCTCCAGAATCCGATTTTCTCTTGCGATTTTTTTTCTTATCAGGCGAATTATCACCCATCGATAGGATCCAGCATCATATAGAAAACAATTAATAGGACTTTTGCGTGCAAGGATAGCTTCCTACTCCCAGTACTCACAGGAATCGGCATCTGAGTATTTTATAGTGTCGATTGCGTTCCTCAGCAATAGGCAAGAATCAGATTTTGCATACCTCTTTGGTACTCCTAATCCTGAGTTGTGTTCCATTCCACTACACACCAACGCTGACCTCATCCAAGTGGTTTGACCTGCTGTTAGTTGATAGGGAGCTAGTAGTGTAGAACCGAATATTATCTGTTCGCCTTGACTTGTGCTCTTTCAGGATGGACGAAGGTTACTATGATGTTGCGCAATCCATTCCTTCAAGTCTGCATGAGATAACAATTGCTCATTTGCTGGATCCTGCGTTTAATCCAGATCAAGTGCTTTGGGAGTTAAGCTCCGAACAGCTCGAACTGATCGAAAAGACTTTGATGAAAGTTAAGAAACAGCGCACAGATATATTGAAATACACAAAAGATGGCAGGATTACCAAGTTAGCAACCACACAAGTCAAACTCGATGTTCCGCTTGTCACGGACTTGGCCTCTCAAAAAGCGACCCAGAATAATGCGGTCCTGAAGGAGCCAACCACTTTCATGCGGGACGGCATCGAGTGGGTATCGTTTTTCTATTCACATAACCGACGCCTCCAAAAATACGAAATCCGTACTGACGTCGAGAAAGTCGACCTTGAGAAGTTGGAGCCCAAGTTCCAGCAGGAAAACTGTGTAAATATCTGTTCTTCGTTTTCATACTTGCTTTGTTCTCTTCCTTTGTACCACCGTACGCCAATTATCCTTCCATTTTTGTTTATTGTTGATTGGCCTTTGAAGTGTTTGTGGTGACTATATGCTAAATAGTTGCTCCATGTAGGTGTATCCGCGAGCCTTCTGCAACAAGGAAGAGTACAAGGGAAACCGGTGGTCCTATGAGACTGAATGTAACCAGTTAGGCTGGAAGCTGGCCTACCTCAACCCTGAGCAGATTAGTGGGAAGCGAGGCTTGATCCAGCGAGCCGTAGACAGCTATCGTAACCGATATCCCGGTCTACGCTCCAGAAGAGTGACTCGCCAAGAGAAGATAATGAACGGGACCCTTCGTCGGCGTAAACCAAGAGGGTCCTCGTCCAATGTCGATTGCTCTGCTTCCTGCACCTCGTCATCTTCATCCGGCAGTCCGCAGACCATCCCAGATACGGATACTCTTGTATACCAGGATATATTCACTGGGAAGTCGTGGGTCGTGCGTATCAACATAAATGATGTGGATATAAGCGAGATTGATAATGCGTTCAAGCAAAAGAACAGCGTATTTCCGAGATCCGCCTTCGCAAGTAAAGACCAGTACGAGGAAGCTCACCGAGCCGACGAAGTGATTTTCAACGAGATTGCTTGGAAACTGGTACGCCAACTCACTTCTCGCTCTTCAAGCTCAATAGGATGCATTCTAAACGGTTCTTCCCCTTTAGGCCTGGCTAAACCCGCAGCTTCTGGCCGGTAAAAAAGGTGCTCTTCAACGGGTTCTTGATCTTTACCGATCAAAGTACACCGTTCAGCTGAAACCTCGACCCAGAAAGATCAAGTCCGAAGCCATTCCATTATCGTCATCCAACACCCACTCCGCTCCAGACCTTCCTGGCTTACTCCAGACAACACTACCACCCACCGAATCTACAATGGTCACCACCAACACCATATCCGCAAGCATCCCTTCATTTGATGACTTATTCTTCGCACCAACCCATCCCATTGACTATATTATGACCAATCCTACCTCCGTAACGACCTCTTCACCTACGCATCAAGGTGCCCAGCCTTGTCTCACAGCCGAACAGCTATTGAACCAGTTAATGAAATGAACCTAATTGAGATCCACAAAAAGCTTCATTTTATGAATGATTTTTGGATACGTCTCACTTTCGAATACCTGACCCAAAACCTCCCTGTGAAGGCCTTTCGACTTCTTTCTGCATCACCTGGTCGCCTTTCATCCACTTCGAATTCCAAAATGACCCCTCCCCCACTTCCCCACCTACACGCCGCCCTTAGTCCTCTCTTTCTACCGGATTTTTTATTAGATTTTGAATGGGTTCTCATGGAATTTCAAGCATGAAAGGCGGTACTACCGAAGACGTAGCCCTGGTTGCAATCAAACTAATAGAAAATATATCATTGAACCAACATCGTAGCAGTTGTAATGTGCAGCCATGAGGCTTCTTGGAACATGCATCCAGTGTATGTGTAAGGCGGATTCAACTCGATTACCGAGGATACGTTTCCAGTACAGAATCGAGAGTAGCCGCTCATTTTATCTATGGACTCTGTATATGTCCTTCATTGGACAAGTGTATTGCGGATATCTACTTACAAGTTGTGTTGGGTGTGTCTGACACTTTGGGCTACTGTACGAAGTGGCCATGACTCAGCACTGCTCAGGCGCAGTGGGTAGCTCTATACCACGTCCGATATCCAGTGGCTTTTCCCGGAAGGAATGAAAGGGGAGAGACAAACGAGAGGACTAGGAATATCTAGGTGCATCCATGATGAGTGGGTTTCTTTGCAACTCGTACAGCCCTAACTTCTTCTAAAGGCAGAGGGATCAGGGCCACTCATGCTGTCAAAGATAGGCTGTAGGAGAGCAGGTGGTTCTCCAGGAGAGACCGCCACTCCAGGTAATCCTGTTGGCTGACCAAGCAACGCCATTCCAGGACCTCCAAGAACTCCATCTCCATCTGGTTGATCTCTGCGCTCGGAAGCCCGGTCACTTTAGACCACGTCTTGTTCGTGAAGTTATTGTCCTCGAGCGTCTTGTTGGCAAGTATCAGTCCCACCGTGAACACACGGCATTCAGAGCCGGGATCCCCGCATAAGGTGGGCTGACGAAGCTTCAATGTATGGATCAGTTTCAAAGCCAGGGTCAATGTGGGCATGGAGATCTGGGTGGTATTCAAAACATGGTGGACAAAAAACTGGAATTCAAGACTGGATGCGCACGGGTGGCCATGCCATAGCTGATATGTCAAGTCGGCGGCCAAGATTGCGAGCATCGTGGCGGAGGCGACGTCAATTTCATTCAGGAAGCTTGGCTGTGGAGGTAGCGGATTGGTGTCAAATGCAAACTCAGGCTGTGAATATGAAACAGCGAGGGCCGCTGCCGCGGGTTCATGTAAACCCTTCTCGTCGTCATAGACGAAGGCTGAGTTGAAACGTGAGGGTGTTATGTCCTGAGGAGTAGAAAGTTGTGCTCCATGGCCCTTAGATGTGTTGGCAAGCTCGGGTAAAGGATTGTGAGCCAGAGGAAGAAATGCTGTAGATGGATGTGGATGAAGTGGGAGCTGGCGGGAGTAAGGTTGCAGGGAGATGTGTGTCTGTTGAAGACTTCTAGGCAGTGCGTAACTAACCATAGTACTGTCAAGTTCAAAGATGATGGGTTGGTTTCCAGCAGTTCTAAAAGCAAACCTACTGGCTATTTATATAATGCTCGGAGGGTTTCTGGGGCCCTAGATCCTAATTCGGACGATCTCAGAAAATTGTAAATCACCATGCACATGTACAGCACCGTAAGCATAAATAAGCGAGGTGAAGGTGTTGGACGGTTAACTATGCTAAACTATGCTAATTCCCTGCGAAAGCCTATCAGTTTTGGCCGGAATGGTAAAGCATCTAGTCACCCAAAGTGAGAATCACAGGAGAAATCCTTGTAATATTCACACCTTGTACGATCTAATACATATGACTAGTCTCCACAATGGTCAGGTTTGCCGTTAGTTGCATGATTCCTGGGTACAATTGAATCACTGGGTTGGAAAAGTACACAATGCATGATCCATTAATATTCTAATGTCTGAGATAACATCACATAGTTATGCCTGAAGCATGTTTGGATAATACTGGAGTGCATACACAGCGCTAATTAGGGTGGATCACTCTTCACCTGCGATGCCGTAGACGACTGCCCTTGCAACTAGACCGCACAGAAAAATCAAACATCTACTTGAATACATTTGCAGAAGATCGTGGCTCTAGTCCCTCGCCACCATGCCTAGGTCCTGCGCCTGCTCTCTCCGGTCTTGCCTGCCGATTAGAGGTATCGATTCCGTCGCGGACACGCTCTCTGATGCTTGCCTGATGAAAAGCCCTAACAACCAAGTAGCAGCGGGGAGTCTGCCTATATGCAGCATAACTCTGTTTCTTCGATCTTGACTGGATCCCAGGCTCCATGCGGAGGGAGAGCTTAGGTCTGGCGAGAATCTTACTGGTATGTCAGAGGGTACATACTCTTTGTGGATCGAACATAGGACCGTACCTATAGGAAAGGATAATTTGCCTGCTTTACGTGGTGGATATCTGTCATATACTGGGCCCATGATACTGAAAGTTGCATGGCTAGTTCCACGTGAGGGTTGATACAAATCATCCGGTCAGAAACAAGCTAGTTACAGATGGTAGGGCAAAGTAGCGATGCCATAGCCATAATCTTGTATCCAAAACGTTATGCAGTGAGGGCGTTATGTGCGTACTCTCTAATGCCAGAGGCTGCATTGGTTTTGAGATCCTAGGAAACCAGCTTTTCTGCCGATATTAAGATGTGGATGCCTTAATTCGATTGCCTGGCATACCAAAGCATAGAGGACCACCACAATATCATCAACCTAGGGATCCATATAGAGCAGAAAACCAATATTATTATACGTACAATTGAAACTCGCCCCGGATGATCGTTGGGATTTGCTCTCCCTACGGCCATGCAAACCGGGCGCGCACTTCTAAGGAGTCGCATTAGAAATCCATGAACCTCCATACTGGCCACTGGGTTCAGTAGGTTGTTTTGATATTAGATCACAAACCAACTGATGGTGTTTCCTGAACGAACCCCCATCCATCACTGATATTTCTCACGGATTCCCACAGGTCAATGGATCTACAAAACCCCACCCCTTACCTTTCAATTCATGCCATCCTAATGCATGGCAGGAGACCCAATTGGAATCCACCTAGCACTAAAACGATTCCCCGAAACATTCTTGATCATGAGCCTATGTTTATGATCAATGCACAATGCATTGCATGAGTAGCGGCGAAAAACCAAGCTCCACGATGATGGAATATGCTTCTCTCCTACGTCATGTTCTGTTACAGTTTGATAAGTTCATCCAGCTGTAAGACCGTCGTCATGCCAGCAGGCGATTCCAGCAGAAAAATGGCCGACATGCTAAGCAACACTCCAGTGGTTTGAATGTTAGAGGTTTATTCTCCTGTACACTAACTGGTTCCTCAACTTGGATTGATAGAAATGTCATTTACGTACACACTGATGTGTTTTCGCTACGAATCAGCCACAACCAAACGCTTGGCATATGCAGCCCAGAGCATCTTGTCAACACGTACAGTATCCGCCGAAGCTATACGAGAAAAGGAAGATTACCTATCAACGGAGTCTCTGTCACAAGCCAATCGCACTGAAAGCCTCAGCCCTCTCCCGGCTCGTTGTGGTGAGCAGACACTGGAGGTCAGCTGAGATTATGCACGCTCGTGTATCTCAAGCCCGTTGGCCTTTGTTGCTTGGTGAATAAGGATGAAGGGAATTTCGAGGTAGATTACTGAATATAGTCGGAATCGCCTGCTGCCTCCCAACCAACCATTATCCCAAGTGGGAAATAGCCAAGACCGGTGGAACAACTCCATACATCAAATACCATATCTGTTCATGTGAAAATCCGATTGCAAGCTGCGAAATCAAAATGATTTGGTTCTTATGCAATGTGAAGGTGAAGGCGAAGGCTAATGAAGCTCGGCACCCCCTGATAGCTCAATGTATCCCGGTTACTTCCAGGGCGATTTCAAGTTTCGCAGATCGGGATTACATGGTATGAGATGCTGAGCCTTCACCATTGCAGTATTCTTGCCGACTTCCCTTTATGCAGGAAACCTGACCTGGTGCTTGGAGATAATTTACCGATGAAGGGACCAATCTTACGAATCAACCTTTCTTCACCGTTTAGATTTCATACATCGCACTCGGTTCAACTTCGGAAAAGCCTCAGCAAGCCTCAGATTAGATTAAAAATGCATGGGGCTGAATCACAGTAAATTTCGTCTTTGCCCTTCGTAAACTCGCTATAGCATTAACCATGTTTAAGGGCTGAACCAATCCAAGAGCTCAGTTGCCGGAGGAATTCACTCCTTGCACATGCGCTCGGCACCGTCCCCAAGGCGGGATTACGATGGGCTGACAATGTACTTCAGATAAAGGATCGGTGTTACTGCTCTTCAGAAACGTGTAATCTGAAGGTATTGCAATTGGTTTCTCAGCATGGACCCGAACAATCTTGTTCATGTAGCACACTTCCTTATCAGCACCAACACATCTCACGAATAACAGCCTTCCTTATATCAATACGTATTTCATCGAGACTTCTCAAGCAACGGGCATAAATCACATAGGCTCAAATTCCACAAGAATGATGTACAATGTTATGAGTGGATTAAAAGGCGATTGCAGGCTTGAGAACAATTGACCGTAAAATCAGTTTGACATAAACATGATATCATGTAATACCAGAGTCATGCATATAATTGATGTTCATGTAATGCCAACCGCTCCAAATGCCCAAGCCACGGAGATTTAATATGCCCCTTGGCCAATTCGCATTTTCCATATTAGAGAACATTGCCTCTGGTTTATTCGATATGCGGGCTCACATGATTGAACCTGGACTTATATATTGAGACGTCTCTTCCTTTTGTCACTGGTAAGCCGCAAGTATCCCATAACCTGCTAATCCCTAGCCGCTTGTTCCAACTCTAATTTCTCCCCTTGAAACTGGTGCCTAACTTTGTATTCTTGGGTCTGCGCACATTCTGATTAGCTCCCGATATCACACCCACTCCGCCTTTTCCACACCGACTGCTTCCTTCAAAATGTCCACCACTGCACATACCATAGGACTTGAAAGCAATAGGCCAAGTACTATCATGGGAAGAGTGAAGAACTCTTCTCATAAGCCAACTATGTCTATATCTTTCTCTAAGGATGTCAAATGGGTAAAAGAAAGCTGTAAACTACCACGTAGTCCATATCCAAAGTCCTCACTATTTGGTATGCTGGGTACAGCTGCTCAGGGGCAAGAAAAGGATCATTAAGACCAGCAGCCCTGCACCTGGTATCTGGCACCCGCGCGCCCCTTTCGCCCGCCACACAAGGTGCCCAGGTGGGGTAATGTCTACGTCCTAACCCATCTGCTCAAAGACTAGAATATCCTCAGTGTATAACTCTTTATTGTAAATCGCATCGGTTTGTTGAGCACAGGCAAACGTGTGTTCAGATCCATAATACAAGTCCATTTAATTTTTAGACAACGAATAAACCCACCCTACACTTGATCAACTCTTGAAGCCAATCGACTCAAAGGGAACTTACATACTAGCTGAGGAGTGTATAGGCGGCCAATTTGCAGTCAATACTTTGCACCAAGTTATGTTTTATGGATCTAAGGGAACCCAATCAACTGGAATGGGGCTTCCTCCAAATCCAATCATTGCATACTCGTGACTTGTTAACCAGAAACCTTTCTACCTGGCAGTTGAGCATAGGACTTTGAGCTAATAGCCACCAGTGTAGGTCAGTAAGCCTGACTTACTTGGCCGAGCCCACTGTTTCAAGGTGACAAGGATATACACCAGCAATTCCCCTTGCGACTTGGACATGTGACCTTAGGCAATGACTGAATGAATCTCTTGGCGACAACGGTAATGATTATCTTATCGTTTTTGGCAGTATGGAAGTCATGCATTGGATACTCCGATTTAGATTTGCCAATGCACACTGCCCTATTCGACGTTTCACAGGCCTGTGATTGGGCAGTCCATCCCCAATCCATATCGGACATTGGAAATAGTTGAAAACAGCATGGCATCCTTAGTCATGAAGCATCACAAGGTGATGGGACAAAGTAGCTCAACACATGTAACTACTGCTGTTATAAATCAACTAAAGCGGTTGAAAACGAGGGGCCTGCCTTGCGGTCAATACTTGTGTCTGGGCTATCCTGTCAAGTTACCAGATGATGATATCGGAGTTTAATTCGCAAGATCACCTTCTCCATCAGTCATCAAGATGGTTGACTTTCACAATAAAGTTCGGATTAATTTATCGTACCTTCCAATGGGAAAGATCCGCCTAGCGACCATCATTTTATACTTGGCTCAATTCTTCAAGATGACATGGCCTGGGCCATTGGTCGAATGGTGTGATATCCTGTCACACCATACTCTTTTTCCCGCCGACTACTAACAAACACCACTCTTTCAATGGCGACATACTCTTCACCACTCGGCAGCTTTCTGGTTTACACATCTACACAATTATGATGCATCTTCTAGGGATTATCCAGGGGAATTCACGAATTGCGTCCATTCCTTCCCGCAGTGATGGTCGGGCAGACAAGGTAGAAAATAGTTCACATCACAACCATCAGGAGTATTTCCTTTTTAATCTAGTTTAAACACCGTGAAGTATCGTGCTTATCGAGACTTGTTATTGGTTGGTATTGGGATATTGAAAAAGCAGTCGGGGAGTACAAGATGTTGTTCGGGTTGTAAATCATCCAAATGACAGTATATAAACCTAGGTAATTAGGTCAGGATTTCCCTTGTCCGTATCAGAGGTCCCCACTTCACCCGTAACATCATACAGAGGCAAAATTCAAAAGGCTTCACTGGAATTATTTTTCCTCACAATCACCATCCCTGCATCTGTTATATCACGTCACATTAGCTAGAATGAATAGAATCCCTCGCTTAGAAGATTTTGGCATATCTACCGAAACTGGATTTCTTCCTCCCAATGGTCCCCTACGACGTCTTCTAAATCCTTACTACGAGCCTTGGGAATATATTATGGACGACCTCAAGGAGTTGCTCTTGGCCGGCAAGCTTCGCCAAAAAATCCTCCAAGTATGTACACCATCCTGAGAGAATTCGTTTCTATGTGATTCTCCTACACCAGTGGTTTTAATACGAATCAACTTCAGTTACCTATCTTAGAGATCAGCCATCTGAAAACTGAGGCTGAGCAGCAGAGAGGCTTCGTGATCCTTTCCATGTTCACTCATGGGTTTATTTGGGGCAAAAATGAGCCCGTATCACAAGTATTACCACCTTGTGTTGCTGTTCCATTCACGAGACTGGCTAGCATTCTGGACATGAGCCCAGTATTGTGCAATGCCTCCATTGTCATCTGGAACTGGAGACTCTTAGATAGAGATGGTCCTTTAGACCTGAGGTAAACATCAATACCAAGGGCTGCTAGAGATTGAATTGGAAGAACTGATTGTTTTATAACTTGAAAACGTAGTAACTTGGCTATGATGCACACGTTTACCGGTTCTCATGACGAAGCTTGGTTTTACTTAATTACCGCAGCTATTGAGGCTCAAGGTGGTCGCGCACTCACCGCAGTTGTTAACGCTATGAAGGCGGTCGTCGATAATTCCCCAGGAAAAGTTGTGTATTGGCTACAGAAATTATCTGAAACCATTCAGAAGCTTGAGCGAATCCTGGTTCAGATGTATGATAAATGTGATCCATATCTCTTCTATTGGAAAATCCGGACTTACTTGGCCGGTTGGAAAAATATGGCCGAAGCTGGTCTACCACACGGAATCCTCTACCAAGGAGTGGATGATGTAAAGCCCTATGCCGATCAAGAGGAGCTGTATTCCCGCTATCGCAAATACGCCGGCGGAAGCGCTGGTCAGAGCGCTTTGATACACAGTCTGGATGTTGCTTTGGGTGTTCAGCATACCGCCACCGGGGACTCCAAGCCTGGGGATGCCGAGAACACCCCCTTGAAGAAAAACAGGCCAGTTAGCTTCTTTGCAGAGATGCGGCAGTATATGCCTGGTAAGCATCGCCGTTTCCTGGAAGCGCTGGAGAACGCCCCTAGCATTCGCCAATATGTGCAAGATATGTCCGTCAACGGAGTGGGAAACCCTCACGAAATTGATGATTTCGAGCAGGAGGAGCTTTTAGAGGCGTTTGATGGTTGTTTAGAACAGTTGAAACTATTCAGAAACGCCCATATCCAAATGGTTACTCGGTATATTGTAATCCCAGCGAAGAAAGGGCAGTCGGGCATGACCACTCCATTGAACGTCGGCGGGGCTGCGGATGCTCCAAAGACCACCATTTCTACCAACCTTAACAAGCCGTCAAACACTCATGGCATCGCTAGGACAGTTAATAAGGAGGATGTGGTTCGAGGAACCGGTGGAACTGACCTGATCCCATTTTTGAAAACGGCTCGGGATGAAACCACGGAATGTAAAGTAGGGCCCACAACTACTAAGAGTGAGGCGAAGGATAACGACCGTCAAGTTCCAAACAGCGTCAGACTTGGACTGATCCACTAGTCAAGTGCTGTTCGTATGTAGCTTGCGTTTAAGCAACAACTGGGTCGCATTTAACGACGGGCAATCTATTGTATAGTTGACTTTTTTATTATATGACGAAGCAAATCGGGCTTGGATCTCCAGCTAAACCAATTGATTGGCGTAGAATAAATCATGGATTTTAGCATTACAACCAATTTCCTAGCCATGGTTTGGAGACAGGAGGATGGGGATGACAACTGGAGCAATAAAAATGGCTGATCTCCATTCAGGGCTAGCATATAAGCTTGCTTTTTTTATACAGCTGCATCTCTGCCGGCCAAGATCAGTCCCAATAGTATGGGAATACACGGTGAAGAGGGCTACTGAGAAACAAGTGGGCCCATATCTTGGTGGGGTGATGGCCAATAGGCGTCGTGAATCCAAGCACTGGATCACAACGTTCAATTGGGTTGATTACGTTTGCCGAATGGCTGAAGTCATGAGTTCAGCATTTTACCGTTTATATGGGTGCCATCTGCTATGCGGACACCGGGAGTGTGCTGAATCAGCTCTGTTTCCAATCGGCCAGTTGCGAAGTTATTGCTATTGAATCTGGTGCATTCAGATCCAAATCCTTAAAGGGCACAAAACCATACAATTGAATGTCTTGATGCGTAATCCAATTAACACGCTGGTGTGGCTGAAAAATGATCAGGAGCTCAGGGTACTCGTTTGGATTGACCCTCTCCAATGGTTTCAGTCAAAACAAACAGCGGGCCTGGAACATAGCACGGCCGAGTCCATCGCTGATTTGTTGTCCACCTCAAATACCAGTGAGAACCACACCCACTCACCAACCGACCAGCGGGTTTTTAACAAACCTGGTGCTCCGCACTAATCTAATGAACTTTGACTGTTAGGTTGGCTCTTGAGCAGCGTTACTTGTGTCAGCCTCTTTGATTTCTCTGCATGGTGAGGTGACGCTCGTCAGCGAAAGATCAGCTACACCAATCAAATGACCCGAAAGAAGGTTTTACCCTACGCTAGGTAATCAAAAATCCCTCCAAATTTGGACGGGATTACAAACGCAACTGAGGATGGCAATTTCGAGATTACTTCGAATTTTCTGGGTTCCTTGGACTGTCTGGACTCAAATATGGTAAACATATAAATACCATGAGCTCCATGCATCCAAATAATAAATCAGGCTTACAACTATATTGCATTTCTGAAGCAAGTCCCAATATGTCGACAGAAAAGCCACGGATGCTGATTTTGTACGGTACTCAGACTGGTACCACTGAGGGCTATGCTAAAGTGGTGCAGACCTTCGCTAGAATCCGTAGCTTTGACGTAAAATTGTGCCGCATGGACGAGATTGACCATGCCACACTTCCCAGCGAGCCCCTCATAGTCTTTCTCACTTGTACTTTCTACAATGGTGAGTTCCCCGACTCGGCAGTTCCACTCTGGACGTATCTAAAGCGTCAAGACCACTCCCCCGACCTCTTCCGCAAGACCAGATACGCTGTGTTTGGCTTTGGAAACCGCACTTTGCAAGAGAACTTCAACAAAGCAGCCAAAAGTTTGGATGAGCGTATGAGCCAGCTCGGCGGGTTCAACATTTTGCCTGTAGGTTTGGGTGATGAGTATGATGGAAACGGCCATGAAACAGCCTTCCGTCCTTGGCTAAAGGCTCTATGGACTAAATTAACCGGATCAGATGTGAAAATGACTCTGCCTGTGTCGGTCAAGATTCAAAAGTCTGACAGGGCTGCACCTGAGGTTACTCACGAGGGGTACACTAGAGTTCCTGTCTCCAGCAACAAGCGACTTACTGCACCCGATTATGAGAGAACTGGTTCTCTGATAACCTTCGATATTAGCCAGACATCATTGGAGTACGATGTTGCGGGCCACATCCAAGTTGTCCCCGAAAATCCGGACGAGTTGGTTGCTAGAGCGGCCAGGCTTTTGAATGCTGATCTTGATACTGTTGTTGAAATCCAGCCAACTGATGACTCGGTTTCACTTCCTTCATTGGCCACCGTTCGTCAACTCTTGAAAAATTACTTGGATATCAGCTCTATTCCTAGCCGTGCACTCATCGAAGGATTTAGCTGCCTTGCTACCGATGCTCATGAACAAGAAGCCCTCGAGAGCTTGGCATCCGATATGTTGGCAGGGAACATGTATATGAAGTTGTCCAACTCCACTGTGTTCAGCATTGTGGATGTTCTTGAGCGCTATCCATCCGTTAAGATATCTCTGGAGCAATTCATCAGCAACGTTCCTAAACTGACCAGCAGATACTACTCTATTGCATCTTCTCCGCTTGTCGCTAAAGACAAGATTGATATTGTATTTTTCGTCGAAGAGTGGAAGACTGAAGATGGCGGGAAATTCCAGGGTTTAGCGTCAACTTACCTATCCAACAAATCTCCCAACTGCGCTGATCCTTACGTTCACATGAAGATTCATTCTGGATTGGTGCAGCTCCCCGAGCGCCTTGACACCCCAATTTTAGGTGTGGCTTTGGGTAGTGGTATCGGTGTATTCCGTTCTATTCTTCAACATCGCGAAGTATTACTCGAACAAGGTCACGAGCTGTCTCGTATCAGACTTTACTATGGTATGAGATATTACGAGCATGAGTTCTTGTTCCAAGACGAATTGGACCATTTCACTCGCAAGGGGCTCGTAGAGGTAATCGATGCTGCCTCTCGTGATCACCAGAAAAACTGTGCCGTCAGAATGTTGGACTTCCCTGAGAAGGTAGCCGACTACTTGGACAATAATGGTACTTATTTGTATTGCGGACTTGGTGGGCTCATTCCTGGTGCTATGGAGATCACTGTCGGCGAGTGCCTCCAGGCTAATAAGCAGATCTCCTATGAGGAATCTCTGGAGATCATTGCCAACTTGAAGAAGGAGAACCGTTGGCAAGTCGAAGCCTACGCCAAGAGTGTAGACGAAGAAAATGCACTCAAGAGCATTATTCTCAAGAGAGGCGGGCATGCTGATGGCGAAGGAGTCCCTACTGCTACCTTGTATGAAGATGCCAAGATGTTCTGCTACCAATGCGAGCAAACTTACCAAGGCCGCGGGTGCACTACTATTGGTGTTTGTGGTAAAACCCCTGAAGTTGCTGCCCTGCAGGATCTTCTTATTACATGTCTCAAGCGTCTCTCTTGGTTTGCCTATAACCTTCGTCAGTTGCATCAAGAGCATCCTAATCAAATCCAGGAGTCCGAAGTTGAATACCCGGAAGTGAATCATTACACTTTGAAGGCAACCTTCTCTACTCTAACCAACGTCAACTTCGACAACAGCCGATTCCTTGAATTCCACCAAGAATGCAGAAACTTTACCAAACGTTTAAGCGTTCAATACCAATCTCTTTGCAAGAGAGTCGGAACGCGCTCCAAGAAATGCCCAATTCCAGAAAGTGTCTCGGATATTCTCGACAGCACCCCCGGGTCAGTTGGAGATATCGAGGATATGTTGGTTTCCAAGGGCAAAGAAGTTGGTATTCTTAGCCGTATGAGAGCTACCAAGAACGATGCACTCGTGGGATTGCAAGAAATGATCGTATATGGACTCAAGGGCCTCTGTGCATATGCAGATCACGCTTTAGTTCTTGCCCATGAGGATCGTCGCATCTACGAATATGTCCACCGTGCCTTCCATTTCTTAACCACCAAGGATTCGAAAGACATGGAGAAAGTGTTGGGATATTTGATGGAGCTTGGCCAAGTAAATCTTATCTGTATGGATGTATTGCACAATGCAAACAACACCTTTGGCGCTCAGTCGCCTCACACTGTTTCTCTCAAGCCACGTCCTGGCAAATGCGTTTTGGTTTCTGGACACGATTTCAAATTCCTGGACGCTTTGCTTAGACAAACCGAGGGCATGGGCATCAACGTTTACACTCACGGTGAGATGCTGCCTGCTCACGGATATCCTAAGCTTCGTAAATACAAGCATTTGGCAGGACATTACGGAGTCGCTTGGCAGAGACAATCTATTGAATTCCCTCACTTCCCTGGGGCTATCGTGATGACCACCAATTGCTTGACTGCACCCAAGGATGACTACCAGGGTCGCCTATTCACTGTTGGTGTGGTGGGCTGGCCAAACATCGCTCATATTGGAGATGATCTTGATTTCAGTGCAGTCATTAAGGTTGCTCTGGAATCACCCGGCTTCACCGAAGATACTCCAGAATTCAAGTATCCTCCTAGCAGCTTCACCCCTGTTACTGACAACTATCAAGTTGGCTTCAGTTCTGAAACTGTTATCGGTGTTGCTCCAACCGTTTTGAAGGCCATCGAAACTGGGGACATCAGCAGGGTCTTTGTCATCGGTGGCTGTGATGGTTACGAAGGCGAACGTAGTTACTACACCGACCTGGCTAAGATGCTTCCAGAATCCGCAGTGGTCCTTACTGCCGGTTGTGGTAAATTCAGAATCAACTCCTTGCAGTGGAAGACCATTGGCGATTCCGGCATTCCTAGATTGCTTGACATGGGACAATGTAACGATTCCTACGCGGCTATTCAAATTGCCTCAGCTTTAGCGGAGGCGTTGAATTGCACTGTTCATGATCTTCCATTATCCATTGTACTTTCATGGTTCGAGCAGAAGGCCGTTGTCGTTCTTCTTTCGCTACTTTCCCTTGGATTGCAAAATATCCGTGTTGGACCCCAATTGCCTGCTTTCTTGAGACCAAGTGCCGTCAAAATCCTCTCCGATAAGTTCGGTCTCAAGTTGATCGGAGACCCTAAATTGGATTTGGAGGAAATCTATGGAGGTCAAATCCCTGCCTCTGCCTAAACTTGTACTATTCAATGATTGATCACCAAAAAGTCTTCCACCTTATGTATACATATTCCAGCCTATTTCTTTAGTATAGCCCAAGCATTCAAACAATAAACCTCTTGCTGAGCATTGAAACAAGATCCTTAGCCGTTGATATTATTTGATCATGATCTCTTTAATTGCATCCGGTCTGTTATCCTAGATGGCGGGCTAACCGCAGCATCTGCATGCTGAGCAATATTCGGAATCTATCCAATGAAATTGGTGGAAAGTATATATCACCCATCGTGGCATATCATCCAAAAGCTGTGATTCCACGAGCCGGGACAGTGTCCGAAATTGGTTGGACCGTCCTTACCACATTTTTGGATGTTGACCTTGCTTATACCCAGTCCTAGCCTGACACTTGGGTTTGAAAGCCTCCATCTTTTACTACTAGTATTATAACCCCCAAGCAAAGTTGAAAACTCGACGGCGAATATCCACACTCCTTCCTCAGCATATATGGAACATATCCCCATCAAAAGTGCTGATCGGAAAGCTTCCACTGGCAAAATCGAGCCAATTACCTCTCCTTTTAAAACCAACAGCAGAAGAAGCAGCTTTATAATCCCTAATCCAAGAGTACCCCTGCCCTTCTATCACAATAGCTCGAAACCTCCACGAAAACATACTGTAAAGCGGTGTTCCCGGAATAGGATCCAACACCGCAATGATGAAGGGAAATCGGGGAAGAACAGTACTCTCTCGTCTGCTTCATCGGTTGGTGTTCGGTCACAGAGACTTAGCCCAGGCATTCCGAGCAAGTATCCACCTCAACACTTACACCCATCAATAGGTGAAAACAAAAGTTGCTCCAACAGTCTCAACGGATTGAAGCATGCACTTGGGAATGCTTTTAAAAGAGTCAAAAAACAATACATGCCAACTTCAAAGAAACATCCAAAGCAGTTTCGGAAAATCGCTGTTACTGAACCAGCCCGAGTCATTCTTTCTCGAAACCTTGTTATCGGGAGCAGTGTGAAAGATTTTAGAAGAGAAAATTCCTACAAATCACGCAGAAGTCGACCATTGCATACTCAACCAGGAGTCTCAAGATTCAGGGTTTCGAAACCTGGTTTACTATCCTGTAGATCAAACTATAAGAGTAAATCAATTGTACGTTCTAAAAGTGTGACGTGCCAAAACCCTGAATCAGAGGACAATAACGCAAGGTGTATAAACACATTTGAGCATGCGAACCTAGATACATTGATAGAGTGTAATTTGTATCATGTCCAGCCTCACAGTGGCTATGCACAGACATCCGGAAGTCATTTTTATCGCCATGGCGAAGCGGAAACCACACATGCAAGCACAAGTATTCACAAAGCAACCATATCACCAACAACCGTCGAGACAGGACCACTTATTGAAGGTCCATGCTCTAGTGACCCATACAGCACGCAGCTTGGATCTCTGTATTCTCCATTTTTCGACCTGATTACTGATCCGTTGGAGTCAGGCGGGGAACTATCATATTTTGAAGATACTGCTCAAGTCTTTGTCTCAACTGATCAACTTCAAACATTGCCAATTATAGATGAGGATGATATGTATTTGCTATATTCTGATATCCCACCATTCGATGGTTCTGATGGTTATTTGTGCGACATCGATGGTTCTACATCAGCATCCTACTCCATATATGACACTGCCTACCAAGTAAGCTCTGCCTGTATTCCTGAAGGAGTATACGACAAGCTGACTCTGATGATTTGGTAATAGCGTTTTACAACTAGATCACAAGCTGCAAGTTACACAGACTATGGCAGTACGCCTCTGTGCGACTCCGCCATCACGGTAGGAAGCCATTGTTTTTTCAATCAAACTCCTCAACTAATAATGAAATTCTAGGCAACTGACCTCACATCGGACCCATTTTCTGATGTATCACAATTCCATAGTACTTTTGGATCTCACCCTGTGTATGAGACGTTGAACTTAGTCAGGTATACATACATGGACAATAAAGTAGAAGTTCCCTTTGCCTAACTCCTTGAAACAACATAGTGCATCCGACCCCCTGAAAGAATGCAACGAGGATCAACAAAGTTTATACGGTCACAATGGTGAAGGCTATCTCTTCAGTATTGCAGATCCACTCGCAGGTATCACCGCAAAACCAAACCCAACTTCAGAAAACATCTAATGCGCAGCTAATTCCCCTCGAGTGCAAGTATACTTAGTATGTGCTTATCGAACTGTATTGTACCTTGAAATGAACCGAACTACATGATACTACAGATATCGTACATCCTTCCTGCATAGTATTTAATTGAATAGAGTTTCGAGGATTTGAATTGGAGGGATCTACTGCGGCAACAAATGATTTCAATCTTCAGATGTGGGAGGCTTTGTTGTATTCAGTGCACAGGATGTCTAGGTGCAATAGCGTATCGCTCGATGGAATCCGGAAATCATGGTTGATAGACTACCCAAGGATTAGGCATCTCAATCTCAGTACCTGCTAATGACAAAGATTTAACCATAAAATATTGTAAATATCGATCGCACATTTTTGGCAGCATGAGTCGTGGATAATTAGGAACTTCAAATTAATGGATGGTTGCGCTTTTGTCGCCTATTGAATCAATTCTATTCAATCAGACTTCATTGGTTCTGAATTGATCGAGAAATGAACAAAATTCACTGCCCCGTGGAATGCGAACCCTCTTTTCCAACGGTCATCCAATACAACGGTTAGTGCGGTTTTTGAAGCGTACGCAATTTTTAGTTTCATGTTGCCATTTTCTGCCATGAAATCCATCTCGCATTGCATGCATCCATCCACAAGACGTATCATTGATGCTGAATATTACTATCTCTTGTTAACAGGTGAAACGGAATATGGCCCTCCCTGCTGAAATCACCACAGCTTCACAAAGCGTTCTCCTTTTTAACAAATGGACTTATGAAGATCTTGAAATCAAGGATATTTCTCTGACCGACTACGTTCAGGTTAGATCTCCTGTGTATTTGCCACACACTGCTGGCAGATATGCCACCAAGAAATTCAGAAAGGCTCAGGTATGTATAATGATATTGGAGCAATACAGATAGTCGCCGCCATTTTTATCTAACCATTCGAATCATTCAAGTGCCCAATTGTTGAACGTTTGACCAATTCGCTCATGATGCACGGCCGCAACAACGGCAAGAAGCTTATGGCTGTTCGCATCGTCAAACACGCCTTTGAGATCATCAACCTTCTTACCGACCAAAACCCCGTTCAAGTTCTTATCGATGCCATTATCAACTCTGGACCTCGTGAAGACTCTACTCGTATCGGTAGCTCCGGTACCGTCCGTAGACAAGCCGTCGATGTCTCTCCCTTGAGAAGGGTTAATCAATCTATTCATTTGTTGACCACCGGAACCCGTGAATCAGCGTTCAGAAATGTCAAGACCATCGCCGAGTGCTTAGCTGATGAGCTCATCAATGCTGCCAAGGGCTCCTCCAACAGCTACGCCATCAAGAAGAAGGACGAGTTGGAGCGTGTCGCAAAGAGTAAGTGGCGAAGAGTGAACCGGGTGATTCGCATTGTACTGACCAAACCATTGTCTAGGCAACCGTTAATTCTACCATTGCTCATCTTGCTATATATGAGTACGTCTCCCTGTCGACTTTGCTTTTTATGAGCCAGAGGGCGCTGGCTCTCATTCCTGGAACTATCAAATAAACTACCATTAAGAACATGTCGATTGACATATATGGGTGTGATGGAGATTGTATCTAATTCACATACTGTATGTGCCATGGCACACATGTATGCCCACAAGTCCACTGAGAACGGAGTGGGATTGTAGCATGGTGAGTCATCGGCATGGGTCTGGCTGATGCGGACTGCAATGAACTGAAAAATCACCTGGCTTCTTGGGGATCAGCAAATCAGATCTGCCTCAAATGGCATGTTGATGGATCATTTTGCTTCATTGATGTTTTCAACAGTCATGATCTGTGAATAGGAGTGGCCTGATCGATTGCTGTACAGATACCGGTTCAACCCTCCTGGACTCTCAATGAACAATAGAATTCTGCATGCTAACTTGGTTTGGGTAACAGCCTCACACCTGATGGCATCACTTGGCCGTTGATTCCATGTGCCGACTCGTGTATTCAGGCATGCTACAGCCAGATTGATCAACAAAGAAAGCGACCGTTGATTTAATGCCATGCTCATTGATCCGGAGTCGCTAGGGCGTAGGGAACAGCCAAGGTGATGTATCGTATACAAACTCCAGGAATGGTGGTTTCGTAACTTCAAGGGGAAAGGAAACAGGTTGTGGAAACATCACACCTGTTCATAACAAAATAGCATAACCAGATTGGGTCAGCCCCTACTTTCCACAATCTGGACAGCAGTTGGCCTCGTGCCGGAGGACAATGATTGAAACCATGCTGTATAGAGAATAGGGTATTTGACGCTTGGGTTGCGCCTGGCGTGGAAATACTACCAGGCCCGTGTATGTGCAGCACCATTTGGCCGTTGGTAAACAGCTACGTAATGGTTACCCGGTTTTACCAACCGGCTCACGCATTCCCAGCTTTGTCTGAGACTGCAAGAATGGATGCTACTCACGGGGTGCGCTTACGAGTCTTTGTCGATGCTCCAACATTGGCAGTGGTTGAACCCAGCAAGGTCCAGAGATTCAGACAGATTCATTCGTGGATAGCTCTGCTTAATTTCCAGACAGATGGCATCATTGTATTATCCTTATATCATCTACATATCTTCTCATTTGCAATACGAACTACTGAATTGCTGCAGATGACGAATCGGATGCCGAGTGATGAATGATACTTGGAATGACCATGAGATAGCCATTGGTTTGAGAACTTTTCTAAATCTTTTGAAGGATTATATGAATCCTTTCCAAATTAGGAACTCCGTGTTCATGATATTTCCCAAGTCACATGTGCATATTTGATCACAGCCTCATATTTAAATGGCCTCATTGGAGCAAGTCACCAGTACGCCCTTTCAATCATCTCACATCCCAGACGGATTCTGATACTTTACTGCCTTTGCCACTTCGACAACAAGTATTTCTGAAGATTTGGAGGCTGTCCATCACATCAAACACCAGGAGTGAAGGTTCCATAGGAGCAGAGAAAGCTAAAAGGCCTTCCCTCGCTTTGGTGAAATTGTTTGTTTTACCCTTTGTGCTCAACTCTCTTTGAACAAAGCACGCACGTCGAAGTTGGAAGAAAAAAAATGCACTACACCGGAAGTGGATTAGAGTCGCTAGTTGGTTAGTATCCTAGAGCCTTGACCGATTACCAACCCAGGTTTTCTAACGGATTCGTATAGAGGCAGTGGAGTATGTGATTGAAAACATATGGCACCCGTTGAGCTCAATATCACGCACGAAACGTCTGGTATTCCGTAGCTTCATTCGAGAGACAGTGAAGGCCTCGCAAGTATATCCATCCACCGTCGTGCTCTCGCTGTATTATCTGTATAAATTACGTGGAACAATCCAAAGCAATATGCTAGGTCAATATTATGATCCCTACGGCGGATACTGTTTAGAAGAGCTGGCTTTGACTTCCCCACTGTTTGAGGAGATAGATGTTCATGAATTCGACTCGCACTTGGCCCTGATGAATTGCAACCACGACGATCGGTTATATTTTGCCAGAAACACCTTCATCGGAGCCTTGATAGCTGCCTCCAAATATCATCAAGAAAAAAGCCCACTGAATATGGATTGGGCTCGTTACACTAATTTAGAACTGTCCCAGGTGAATGATCTAGAGCTGGAATTTCTCGGTTGTATCAAGTATCATCTTCACGTCTCCACCGAAGAATACGAGTTTTGGAATGCGGAGCTTCTCAACGAGGCCTACCACTTTATCGCCAGGGATCATGGGAAGAAGCCGCACCACGAATGTAATGATTATGTCTCGATCTCTGGCAAGAACAAAATGGCCACCAGGAACTCCAGCTATGGCGGCAGAATTCGTTCGGTTCGGATTCAGATCCATGGGCTGAAGATGAACACTTGGAAAGCCAGCAAGTATGACTCTGTATATGAACAAGAGATTGAATTTGCCAGGCAGAACTTCACAATGACCGTAAGAAGGGCCGAGTCGTTTCGAGGGGTCCTCCCGCTCTAGGTGCTCCATAACCACTTAATGCAAGGAGATTATATAATACTTTGATTTCGTTGCTTTTGTACCTGTGTAATATGTGTTTTGTCAACCTTTTCTTCCCTTAGAACGCTTTATGCTGCGCTCTGTTCAATCCCTGATTGACACGGCGATGTCCGTTGCATTTTATGGTGGTGCCGGCCCACTCCTTAATATATGAAGATTTCATTGCACATGTTGTATGTACATCCATTTGCTGAGATCTTTTTCGCGAGAGTTCTATGTTAAACACGCAACGTTTGTATATCCGCTAATTAAATAACAGTCCAACTTGATGTATGATTCTCTGCATGCAGTGATGGATGTTACTTGAGTGAGGGAATCCTCCTTTATGGGTTCGCAATATACCGATGGGCTCTAGGGCGCTCACACGTGGTATCACAAAGAGTCACCTCACCAGTTAGGGATTGACTGACCAACATAAAACCAGTGCACTTAACAATTCCGAAACCTTTCGTACAATCTAGTAGAGATGACTATTCCGACACGGAATGGTTTACTTGCTGGATGTTTGGTGTAGCTTTCATGAGCGAAGACTCGCTGCAATGGCGGTGGGAATTGGGGAACAAAAATCAGGATCCGGCAATTCCAATGATTTGGTCTACATACCATGGTTTGTGTTCAGCAATAGTAATGTCTTTATTCCATCTTCCTTATGTAAAAGGGTTACTGGTACCTCGACATGGCATTCAATCATCCACTTGGCAGGTAATAGAGCATCGAAGGACAAGCCTCCCTCCCGTCGGAGAGGTTTGGAATCTATGAGCGACATGATCCGAATGATAATCAAGAACAATACAACTAGTATAGGTTTAGGTATCTATATTTATCCCTTCGGTAAGCGAAGAGGGGGCACAGCGTACCAGAATTCAAAGGTGTGAGGTCGTGACGAGTAGATCCGCTCTCCAGGATAAAGATTTGGCCAACGAATCAGCGGTTTCGGAGTCCACAACATCATCGACATGAACTCTGGATAAACAACAGTAATGTATGTTGGGTAAGGCATATTGGTGTACTGTATAATAGAGCAACGGCTTGATGACTGCCCCGTGGGTGATAAATATCAAGATGGTGCGTGGCCGGCCCTCCATTGATACGGAAGCGTTGGTACGATCGGTGTCCCCCACGACGTTCGACACGATACTTTCAAAAGTTCCTTGTATTCTCTTACACATTTTCCCAAACGTTTCCGGGAAAGCAGCGAGTTCACTTCTGGCCGGTTTGTAGTCCCAGTTGATCACAAACGGGATTGCCTCTGGCTTCTCCTGACCCGTTACAGTATACACGCCCCGCTGCAGCTCAGTTTGCCTAGAAGTGACAATTGCTGATGTAGCCTGCTGAATAAATGCATAGTCCTCCGACATCCACTCTCCAATCCCTGGTTCGATATTTAGCAGGTGGTCGACAACTGGCAGACTTGAGATTTTCCCTTGGGATAGCAGCTCCTTGTTACGTTGGATTAAGCCGGCGCCTATACTGAGAGCAGTCTGCACACAACGTTTGAATGGAGAAGTGATGAATTGCATTGTCACAGGTTGGTCTTCGCACGAGGCTTCTCTGGACAAACGGTATTCTATGTCTGCGATATGTATCCCTGTCGCTTTCGCTTGAACAAACCCCTCGTTACTTAGGGGCGGGTCAAAAGGAGTACTCGACGTTTCGGCCCAGGCGCTATCTATATGGTCTATACGCTCTCCATGTCGAGCAAAATAACAGGCTAAATTGGGTATGGAAGTGTGCTCCATTTTGGAGAGTAAACCACCTGCCTTAAGGAACGGTGGTTACTGAAAAATAATCAAAGTCACTTTATATGGCATGCGACCATATACACTGGACTTGAACATTTACGTGGCCTTCACATGGAATGAATTTTTCTACTAAGCTGTATTACTTGGGTGTTCTCATGACCCTGAGTGGATCCGAACCGCCAAATCATGGAATCAGAATAATCCCCTGAGCGCTTGACCAGCCTATCTTCCCCCGAGCCAATTGGATGGTGCATTGAGGTGGTGCGAGCTAATCCGACTTCACCTCGTTTGCACTCTCCGTAGCTTTTCATTGCGCTCGCTTTTGTCGGGCCAGGCTCAAGAGAAAAGAGCAGATTTATTCGAGGTATCAGTACAACCAATCACTTCCTCCCGACAAAGGGATAATATTACAGATGCTTTGTAGATCTTTGATATGCTAAGCAGAAATCCAATAAATATAATCCATGCGTAAGTTATTGTGGAAGAATGTTGGATATGAGGTGCAGGATGAGTGGATTGATGGGGAGACGGTAATGCCTTGATGTATCTGGTCCGAATCATAACATCAAGCTACTGGTAAGAGGTATATATTAACAAGGCATGCTCAACCTTAGCCAAACATAATCCTCAGGTACAAATATGTGAGGCATCCAATGAATTTGAAAGCTGACATAGCAGCCATGGACCAGAATATGAAATCAAGGTATGGCCGGCTGCTAACGTAGTCACCTGCTAGCCTCTTGATCCAACCGTTGACCGTATCCGATTGGAAAGCAAGAATCAACACGACATTGCTAAACATCCAAGCGAGCACCGTACGTGTACGGAAGAGACGATAATAATCCTCACGCTTGGTTGCGGCATCCGTTTGTTGTTTCTCCGGCTCTGGCTTGACCTGAAGATCAGAGAGCAGTTCGGAATACAAGGCATTGACATCCTGTTTCTCAGTAGGAACCTCCACAGTGGCCACCTCAACTCCCTGCTTGTTGGTAAGCGACGTTACATTGCCGAGATTGGCTGATGCGTTGTTATCACCCTTGGTTCCCCAGGAGACATCGTGGGTGTTACAGAACGCATAAACCATGAGAATGCATACATAGGATGGGAAGATGAACATGTACTGAATGAAGGAAGTGAACATATGCCATGGTTCAAAGTATAGGAACGATGAGACGAAGTACAGTCCATAGGTAGAAGCAACGGCGATAAAGATATTCACGGTCTCTTTGGTAAACGGGTGCTTCATCAAATTGTTGTACACGTTGGGGTCGGAGAAGTAGATGGTCAGATTGAAGCCAATAGTGTATAGCATGATAGCCATCACGAAGGCGAACAAATACACGCACAAGAGGTAGATGATCTTCGAGCCCTGTGGACGATTTCCCAGCGAGAGGACGAATTGAACAATGATGCCCAGAAGGAAAATCTCGCGCACAATCGAGTACACGTATTTGGACTGGTCGAAGAAGGGATCCGGCTCGCCATTGTTTTGCGCATTGACGCTCTCTTGGCCCATGAAGTAGAACGTGAGGTAGAAGTTACCAAGAGCAAACCAGGAGAAGAATAGATTGATCACGTTGTAGATAAATTGAACCATGAACAGCGCCTTTCGGAAGATGCCATGATTTGTTCTCCAGATTTGAAACCAGTGGGCCGTGGCAAAGAAGGCAGCGAACAGCGAGCCATTTAGCCAGCGACGTCTTTGTGAAATGAATTCTGGCCAATTATCCGGTACATCTGTTTCAGCCTTGGCCGACTTCACGTATTTCAGGACCCATTTGCAGTTCTTCTTGGCACACAGCTCGAAGCACAAAATACGATCCTCAGCAAGATACATGTTGGCTTCAAAGATGCCACCAGTGGCATCGGCTCCATGCATAGACTCACCCTTGAAGTACGAGGCAAGCGGCCCCACCCCTGGAGAGGTGTTCTTTAACGCCGCGTAACGGTAGGCAGAGAAAGCACCAGGTAGGACACTGATGTATCCGAAAACACTTTCCAGCGGCTTATCCAGGATGTTGCTCATTTTGTATTCGAAGTTTTGTGCCGCAACCAAGGGGTTCCAGAGATTGGAGCAGCCAGACCCCAATTCGACGCAGATCTCACCACAAGCACCGCCAACGTTAGGGTTGCGGTCAAAGGCTTTCCATAGATGGTAGATTGAAGTTCCACTTGGACGAGTACCCACATCCAGTAGGATACATACATTCGGATTGAGAAGCGGAGCAAACGCATTGAAAAACCAGCGATGCGAGTTTAGTTTCTTGGCATTCTTCTCTTTCAGACAGAAGACGATTTGAATCGGGACAAAGTCCTGCTCTGTAATCGAATGCACCTTCATATCGCCATCGATGTAGAGTTGAGTGGTGTACTCGTAGATGTGGGCAGTGACGTTCTTCCCGTTCACCGAGCTCTGCGCTATCCCTTCTTGATAGGCGCCCATGGCACCCAAGACCTTGAGAACTCGAGGGTGGACTTTGGTGCGGCCATCGGCAACCACACAGACGACACACTTCTTCCATCCCTCATTCCCCCACACCTTGGATTTGGAGCGGTTGCAGAGATGACGAATGTTTTTAATGACACCGGTGAACGTCTTGACAAACAGCTGCTCGTCTTCGTTGTACATGGTCATGACAATGAACAGCTCGGTTGTGCGACCGTAGATTGCTTGGCGTAACGTGTATCTATTTAGAAGAAAGTCATTTGGGTCACAGGTAGCCGCCGTGTACCGCATCGTATCGAACTCTTCGCCTCGGTTGGGGGCGCCCTCTAAAATCTTGTCGGCAATTGGACACTCTATGACCAAGTTGCCCGACGTTAGTTCGATATGACGAAGACTTTTACGACGATCCTCTATGTACTGTCTATATCTTCGAGACCCAGGAGGGGGGGCAATGTTCGCATTGTAGAGCTCCTCTAGATGTTTGGCGTTGGGTGGGTCTTGAAACGGGTCCTCTGGATGATTGGCACTGCCATCATAGGCCAACGGATGATCCGAGTAAGGCTGCTGCGGGTAATTGCTCATATTAAACGTAGAAAGTAAAGGCGGCGCTAAGGTCTCTCAAAGACTCAGAGCTTAAGAAGGAGAGGTTGGAAGGATTGAAGATTGAGACGGGCTAGGGCTGAGAAAGCGAACCTTACCTACCGAAATATGTCTTGTGCAGTTCTTTAACAAGTTTTGAGAACGAAAATCGGTAGGATTTATATGTTTTCGCTTTATCCATTGAGGAGCTGGTAACCTAGAAAACCGGCATGAATCTTGTGTTACAATTTGTTTGGGAGCAATTTTCATCTTGATCTTGAGCCATCCTTGGAAAATATGCCAAATTCGATTGTTTGCGAGGGGAAGAGGAGCTGATATTGCACCGCATTCCACCGAAATACAATATCCTGAAGCCTCTAGTCATTTGCTCTGCCAGCACCTGCCAGCGCAACTCCCAATAGGCCATGTTAATAATGGTATCCAAGTAATTTCCATCCACTCACTGTTTGAGAATTCGAGGAGGTCATTAAGACACTGTACATATTAGGTAGGGAGGGCCGGATATGGGCATGAATTTATATATAGTGAACAACGGTCTATTGGGAAATTCATTCCAAGTGACACTTAATTTCTGCTTGCCCATCTTAAGCAATCCATTGTGCAACTTGCAGCATGTTTGTGGTCGAAATTTCAAGGAGACCGATGTCATGAACTGTAATTTAAGTCTCCCACTTGATTCATTCCACAACATACTTGAAAAGGCGCTCCTAGTATCTAGGTTATACAGGATAAATACAAGCGACTCTCTGAAGAGCATGAACCAATAGCAATGGCGTGCTATTAATGGCGAGGTGATAAGGAATGGTTGCATGGACAGGGGTGTGTGTTCAGTGATGGTGCGGACGAGCGATAAGGTAGAGTTGGGCTTTGGGTGTTGTCCGTGGCAACAGTCACATTGGGTTCTGCTAAGCTCTGCTGTTACATATCCGATTCAATTCCATTCTATGGCAACGACTACCAAACAATCGGCGCGATCCTGGCCATGGATGGGGCTGGGACCCAAATTACCCATAACCATTTTAAGTATATGGTCTATAAATTTTCACTACATTTATTAGTCCAACACATTGCACCACTCCCAAGACTTAATATATGGCTGGGCCCTTGATCAAACTGAAACTACATATATATATCTCTTCTAAATTGCTCGAGTTCTACAGCATTTCAATAATGGTTCTGGACTACACAGGTTGCTATGCGAATGATATATCTCACGGCTAAACCATTCACCAACCACCATAGAGGGCATACATGAAGACAGCCTTCACAAAGCAGAAGAGGGTACCACTGACGGCATGTTAGACTGCTTCGCAAAGTAGACTGGCTGAAATGGCCTGGTGTGGGCTCTTCTCAGCACTGGAGGCTGTAGATATTGACGAGTTGCAGCTTTCATTTGCCACATGCTCTACAATGCATTGGACTAGTACTCCATAGAGTAAGCGTTGAGATGAAACCTTCTCAGTAACAAACAAACCATCCTGTCAGGATCATATGAATGCAAGCACGGCTGATTCCCCTTTTCCTAATTTTACACATTGTAACACTCACGAGGGCCACCTGAATCAGAATTTACATAAGTATACCTTTTTATTTGCCTGAGATCTTCCAAGCTGACTAAATCTACTAGGGAGGTAGCATCCACCATAGAATGGATGTATATATCTATATGTGTACACCATCAGCCGACATTCCCAGTCTTTTCATAGCCTGATTATTCCTCTACTGGCTACTTTCCATCATGCGAACTTATATCTATGAAGCTGCCGTCAGTACTTGCACCACATGACTTACTGTTCACAGACTATATACATTGGACACTGATCACCCGTGCTTGGGGAGATGAGGGAACCACCTCAATGCATGTGCCACCGCCTTGTCGTTGCCACTGAGCTATAATTTGGAGGACAAGAATGGCCATAATCCATATTTTTATTCTAGGTACCTGGAGCCACTCTCCTCTAGTACTTGTCGTCTTACCAAACCGCCTTTGGTCCTCGATGATGTCATTCATGCAGCCGGCGATTTCACGCTGAACAGATCCAATCAACTATTAAATATCCGCTTCTTGTGGCTGCTAGTGCGTGAAGTAGATCCTTACATAGAGCCAGACCATGGAAGCAATCAAATGCAGACGCATCAAAGCCATTTTTCTACGCGGTGACACCAATCTATTTCAAGCACACCCTCAACAAGTAAGTTGGATAGAAACATGAAGCCTTCTGAGGCTGTTCAGTGTTGTTGCATACCTACATCATGGTATGGTGGACTGAGCATATCATAACCATGTCACATTTTCGTCAGTTCCATGCGTTTGCATTAATAGTATACAACATAGTGTCGCTAGTCAATGCCATTATGCTAAAAGTGGGCTACTGGCCTACTCCTTGCTTTTCCTAACCTGTAGACGGTTTTTGGAAGACAGCACCGTTTTTGGTGACACGAACCTCCAGCAACATATACAGGAGTAATAGATTGAGTAGCGAAAAACCCTATAAACGACTCCAAAGAATCGGTTTGTAAGAGTTTCGATGGCTTTCGGGCCACTCGAATATCCATCTTCAGCATCTGCGTCGTTCGACGCATTTGGTAATTGGTATTCCATCCTGTGGCTCATAATTCCTCGACATTTGTACCACCAGCATGGTTGGGGTTGTGATATAGGGTTGACTCAATGATGGGTTCTGTTGGAGAGCTAGGGTTGGGAATTTTTTGATCTCAAAATGTAGCAACTGCAGATATTCGATCACATATTGATCTATTGCATCGGGGTTACTCATCAACCAGCGTTCTCCATCCATGTTGCCTAAACCTCTTGTCACTGTATCCTTGATTTGAATACCTTTGATTTAGCTTCAGCTATGTAGTCTATTTGGCAGGATTCAAGCCCGGCCATCTGGATTTTTCGACGTAGTAAGATCAGAAGTTGGCGATCTCTTTAATACCGTAACGAGCTTTGATAGCACCTCGTAACTGATTACGAACTTCATCACATCAATTGGGATTCGTGAAAACTAAAATCTCGAGAATTTTTGGAACGTTCCCTGAGAATGAAGATACCAGTGTCAGCACAATCAAAGTCACTCAAAAGCCCTAACTCTATATAACTTCGTAACCCTTTGTTGATTGATTCGGTAGGTGCCTCCACAGGGCTTTGACACGTGGATGTCTGCATGGAAACCTGTGAATGCCCCCAGCACTCCATAAATGTACAAATGCCCAGTTTCACTTGTTGGATACATTTCGCTGCTAATACTAGTCGGGTCATTGCTCATCACTCAAGTATGCTCAAGAGTCTCTGAGGTCTACAGCTTCCATCTATGTTTATGTGCATAGCGTTCAGATACATGGCAAAATATGAGAGTAGGGTCGGGTGCTAGGTAGCTGTCCAGAGTGCTTATAACAATGCGTGATTTTTCTGTGGCAATCTGTAAGGGAATTTACATTACGTTATGTAGATGAATACCGGAATGTGTAGCTCAATGAATATGTATATATGGAGTGTGGGACTTTCGGCTTGTTGATTACTCATAGGTAGTATAATATCTGACCACTGGTTAAATTATCTCATAAAGAGTGTGATATTCATTGCTAGCTTCATATTTCTGGATCATTTCGTAAAACAAAGCGGTATGCGCACTACCAACTATTCCGTAAACAAGTCAAGAACTAGATCAATTAAACTTGCTTAATATTAAGGCTAAATACTTCCAGAAAGCAGCAACTGCTCATTGTGTTTTTCAATGTTATTGCAGAACGTTTATCCCTCAAAAAACAGGGCTAGAGAGAACAATGATGTATAGTAGCTTTGCAAATATATGGACTCCGCTGTGCCTTCAGATAAAACCTCACCACTGAAATACAGATTTTTTGGTTGTTAGCCAGCACAACATTGTTAGGGACTGTATGCACAGGGCAGGAATCATGGTAAAGACACTCAAATGCACAGTGTTGCCCTTGCAGTAGAGCAATGGGTGAATTAAAAAAGCAGCACAAAGTAATTTCTAACTGTTTTGGGAGTTCTTGATTTTAGGTTGAGTTTGAACATCAAGGATTTAGGAGATATAGGACATGATTGGGACAGCAGGTAGATGATTTGGTTTTCACTTAATGATTCACTGAATGTAAAAGTAGTATCTGTACTTTACATGGCCTTGGCAGAATAAACACTTAAAATATGCTTAAAAAGGTCCTGAGAACATGTGTGCAAAGTTTGGGACTGTTTGAGTAACTTTGGTATTTCTCATGTTCTGGGTGGCTGATGTTTTGGTGAAAATATCCCAAGTAAATCCCAACAAGGAATTTGAGCTAGATTCTATAAGATTTGTAGACTGTGATTTAAGTGGCTAAGCTAGGCAAATATTTAGGTGTAATTACAAAAATTACAACAGAAGATTGAGTGTCTAGTATCAGGTGTTGTAAGAGTCTTGGAGATATTGGAAGTGATTGGGAGAACAAGTAGATTATGTGGTTTTCACTTAATGATTTATTGAATGTAAAAGTAGTATTTATACTTTTACCTGGTCTTGGCATTACAAACACGTAGAATAGGTTAAGGAAGGTCCCAAGAACATGTGTGCAAAGTTTGGGGCTGTTTGGACAACTTATCTAATTTTCATGTTCTGGGTAAATATTCTAAGTAAATCCCGACAAGGGATTTGGTCAGTATTCTCTAGGATTTGAAGGTGATGATCTAAGTGACTAAGTTAGGTGAATATTTAGGTGGAAATACGAATTTTTTACAACATCAGGAAGTGAGAGAAACAGCATAGAGCAAATCAAAATCAACTTAGAGACTATTGAGGTGTAATCCTTATGGCTTTTATATTGGTCCTAATTGCATCACTACCTCTCAGTCACATGATTTCAGTTTTGTAAAGATCATTACAGTCATATTTTACAGGGCAATGAAAAACTCAGGGGTGAATATGTTGTAAGAGTTTTGGAGATATTTGAAGTGATTGGGAGAACAGGTAGATTATGTGATTTTCACCTGATGATTTATTGAATGTAGAAGCAGTATTTATACTTTTACATGGCCTTGGCAAAACAAACACACAAAATGTGTTTAAGAAGGTTGCAAGAGCATGTGTACTAAGCTAGGGGCTGCTTAGACCACTTATCAAAATTTAGTGTTCAAGGTACCTGATATTTTGGTGAAAATATTCTCAGTAAATACCAACAAGGAATTTAGTCAGAGCTCTCTAAGATTTGCGGGTAGTGATCTGAGAGACTAAGTGAGTATTTAGATGTAATTGCAAACTTTTTACAACAAAATACTGTTGTCAATTCTGTGAGTACGCCAAAATATTCACTTGGTCAATTAGATTAAAGTCCACTATCCTTTGTGTATTTTGCCCAACTTTCTTGTTGGGACTTAATTAGGATACTTGGAGCAAACTACTTAGTACCAGAGCACAAGATCTCTCAAGGTTGTGTAAGAGTCCCCAGACTTGGCATACATGTTTTTGGGACCTGCATTGTCAGGTTCTAAATACTATTTTCACATTCAATAATCTTGAAGTGAAATTCAAAGAATATATCTGTTCTCCCAAACACTTCCAATATCTCCAAAGCCCTGATGACTATAAACAATACAGGTGTAAATTCAACCTCAAGTCCAGAACTCTTAAAACAGTTGCAAATTATTACATGCAGTTTTTTTAGTCCACTCATTGCTCTACTGCTGTGGCAATAATGTATACCTGAGTGTGTTCACTACAGTAAGTTGCATTGATTGTCAGTATTGCCACCCCAGCTACAACAAGCTTGTCTACTACCTCAAGCTTGATTCACTTGAGCACCAATGCTAGTTGTGTATTTTGCTTTTTAATATAGATGTCAATAGTCATAATTGGAAAGCTTTGGATTGATTGAAGTTTGATATTTGCAGCTTTTGATTGAGGAAACTTGTTCAGAAAGTTACTGAAGAATATTATCCTTGACAACATCCTCGAACACACACATTACTACTTTTACAAACATCTCCGTCTTTTTACATGGGCCCCTCTCTTGCAATTATAAGTTATTATACCTCATAACTAGTTGCTTGTTGAATTATCAAGTGTTGACTATAGAGGTGAGAATATCAAGATTTGAATTCTTTCTAATACTCAGGTGGTATTCTACCATGCACCTAGCAGCAGGAGCATCTTATTAATAATCCAAGGTTCTGGCAAATATAAACTCACATTAGCTTGTTAAACCAGTTGAGTTCAATCTCTACCAAAAAGTCTAGTCCACCAATGGTTTCTGCAAATTGCTCATCTCATGTCCGACTGTACTACTGTATTCAATTTGAGCAGTTTATTTGAAACTGCAGTTTACATTGCGACATCCGGAGCAACTTTACAACATCGTACTGGTTACACTTCCAAAGAATAAAACAAGTGTGTTTACGGCAAACAATTCTTTTATTAGACATTACACGGAGTTCATTGGCTTGACAACATCCAGCAAAACACTGGCTTTCTGCAAGTATATTTTGCAAGCTCTTACCAACCAGCAGCCTCGTAAATTTCAAATCTAGTATCAGTACGGAGTCTTCCGCAGCAAACCAGATAAAGAAGCCATCGAAGCCATTAGGTTGCCATTCTTCAAGGGTCTTGCATTCAGGACAGATAGAGGAAGCGCTCCCGTGTTTGAAAAAATTCGGCTAGAAGCAAGCACTAGAAGCTTTCTGGCGTCTGGCCGTCTGTTATCATTGGCATCTAGCTGAACTCGTTTGAAAGTAACCTGTCAGCTCGGTGGGATGATACATCTGAGATATTTCAGTTGGACTTGATGGTACCAGATTACTTAACCATGGATTATCTATATCTTGTGCCATTGTAAGCGATGAGTATTTATTGTACTATATACTGGGTAAACTTGCTGTGGGCACCCATATGATTACCCCAAGTTGGCTGAGGGAAAAGGTAAACATAGCAGTAGGGAGATTCCGGATCGAACAACAGTATCTTTTAATCAATCTTCCACATCAGCTTTACTTCATCTGGTTATATTAGCATAAATCAAGATGTACATCAAGAACAGCCACCATGTGCGGTACATCTTCATCGGATCATTTTGATCTTTAAACGAATGATTGTTGTATGATTTCATTTTGTATCAGGGAGCAGGAAATTCATAGATACTTGATGGCAATGGAGTCAAATCGATGACCCTGCATTCTCCCTCATTTACAGAATGATTTCCGATGATACTGACACCCATCGAACTCAGAGATTTGATAGGACATCAGTCATCAAACTGCTTAATGTACCTCAGGGCAAGACCAGCAGTCGTGGATCAGCTTTGCACTATGAAGTATGTGTGACGAGGCTAGCTTGAGCGAAATAACTAAGCATTCCTTACAGAGCTCGTTGTGGTACAAAGCGAAGGATCCAGCTACAAACGCTTGTAAGCAGACATATGTTTGGTTTTGCGAGCATTCATCATCAGCCTGGCATTGCCTGTAGTCAATATTAGTGGACAAGCTGGGTTACCCCACGCTTTATATGTGAGAGGCTAAATGGTTATTTGACCAGTTGAGCCTATCTTAGATGCGGGCGTTGAAAATGCATGCGTGCTGATTAGTTCCCACATTATGGATAACACCAAGGCGAGTGTCTGGCTAGAAAACGGCTGCCCTTGTGCTTCATAGCTTGGCCAACCATAAGACCGGCAGTGCGGTGTAACCACCCTCAGACTGATCCCCATTTTTCGCAAGCTATGTAGCTGGCCATGTAGGACTATTTCAAGTATGGATCACTCTGTCACACTTGGTGCTACAAGGCCAATCAGCAAGCGTCTGTTAGTCGAGTCCGCCCTGAAAAATGATTCTTTTGGTCAATGAGAATCCCTAGAAACGGTGATGTCACGGTAATCCGCCATTTCGGCAACGATGCCCATTGGAGTAGAACCCGTTTCGATTCTGGCCTCTTGGGTTCGGAGACAAGTTTAGCGTACACCATGGGAAATTTTGAGATTTACCCAGCTACACGAGAAATCAGACAGACGATTCCAAAAGGGATCAGCCTGTGTAATCGATTGCACCACCGGAATCGTAGAGAACCTCTCGTGTTATCAGCAATGAATTATCAGCCAAATGGATTCGATTTATAACATGACGTCGCTTTCAGGCTCAATGCCGCGATAAACTGCATCCCTCACGGTTCTTTGTCTTCGGGTGGACCCTCAGCTCATCCAAACAATCCTATCAGGTTAGATATGACTAAATACAGTTTCGTTAACCTGACTAATATACATAATTGGCTAATACAATGGGCAATTCCGTGCTATATGATCATTTGACATATTACAGGCCAGATTCGTTCTAGTCATGGATGCCTATCTATTATTGATTGAAGTAGGCGCTTCTTGCTTTTCCAGTAATCAAACCGCTGGTAATGCTTTGAGGCCTCTCGTCTAGCTTGTGTAAGGCTTGAGGTTACCTACCAGCACCAGAAGGTACTATCCACCATGCGGAACAATGCTATTTGGTTCAGCGGTAAGTGAGACCAATGGGTTTAATGCATTGCCGTGCATATCATATAGTTCGTTTGTTACCACCACGCCAATCATATCACACGTATGCAAGCTTGCTTACACTGCCCTAAATATCCTCGAAGAACTCAAAAAACAGGGCATGTTACCATCGCATGGAAAACCTGTTGGTACATAGCGCAACTCATTGGCTGTATGTTGGAGTATAAGAATATGATATAGATATATTATGAGTAGTTTTTGGTTAGAATACGGGTCCTGAATAGCAGATCCTTCACCAACACTTGAGCAATCAGATTGAGCGGGCCTTGAAGTACTCCCTCCCCGCTCTTAGGATTGACATGCCACACTATGGGTGAAGAGGTCTTCATATGAGGACCGATCACCAAATGTACCATATGTTATCCTTGAGGCATAGTGACGAGGAGACCTCGTCAAATTGAGTCGATACACCTCCTCCTACGGCTCTGGCCACCAGGAGCCGATGCAACTAATCGATTTATTATTTAGTGTGTATTCACTACATCTTACGAATACTCAAACGGCCAGTAGTGTACATTGTATTACCTTCAGTGTATATTAACCTCTGATGGCAATAGAATTCGCACGAGTGTTCACTTGACCAGCACCTCACAACTGATCGTAATCGAAGTAGCATACTTGCAACCAATAGATAAGCGTCGACCAAAAGAATCTTAATGAATCCGTTCATACCTGACCAACCAATGCGTACCCACAGAAATCAGCGGTTTCTGGGATTCCGAAAATAAACGTTGTAGTAACCCATAGAGACTATGGCTGGCAATATTGGGGATTAATTGAGGCAGGCTGCCAATATTGGTGCATCTAAAGGATGGGTTTTCAAGAGGGTAGGGTTTCGATGAGGCAATACGGAAACTGGTTTAATGAGTACACTCTTCATCAGGTTCTTAACCATGGGCTAGGAAATAACTCCTCGGCTATGAGCTAATGGGTTTTGGCTACCGAATATGGCCTTATCTCAGGATCATTACCATAAATAAATCAAGATTCTTATTTCTGCCGAGAATAGTCCAGGAACATGCGATCTGGAGATAAATTGATTTAATATGAGCTTAACGCTTTGTGACTTAATGTATCCTGACTTAATACCAGCGTCTCAGTCCCAAGTGACATGATAGATGTGGCGAATATTACCAGTGGCTGCGTATGATCTAGCTATTTCCCTTACGAGGGTGGTGGATGGCTTTGTGTGAGAGATAGGTGGATACAGGTCACTAGAGTTAGAGGGGTGGTATCGAGCAGAGGGTCGAGTGGGTGTCCACATATCTTAATTGCAATTGTTCGTTTCCAAAAGAAACCTGTATCACTCTAGAATCCGAAGTTTCGAATGACTATCTGGCCTTTTGTAATAATCACTTCATTTAAATAAATTGCTTCGCTGAGTTCGCTCAGGAAATTGGACCACCCCATCTTTCCAACCCTAACATCCTAAGCCAAATTAGTAAATTCATATGATTCTTCAATTGGTCAGCAGATCATTTATATCAGTTGAACGAAAGCGGTGTCTCTACAAATTTGTACATCATGTATGGAACAAACGCATGAAAAAGTGTGGGCGCTAGATCAAGTCGTGACTCGTGACTCTTTCGTATCTTATATAACCTATCTACCAGCCTGGAGTGGAATCAATTACTCTGAACACTTGCCCACACCCCCAATTCACAAATCTCGAAGAAGGCTGAATCCCCTCACTGACACCTTGTATAGCATCATTAGAACAACCTAAGCATCTACCTTCTTCGAGATTTCATTCGAGCTATTTGTTCATAATACTTGGTAACATCTGAGTGCTGCTGAGATGTCTTGCACTGTTCTTTCAGCCCAACAAACCGTCATCTATAGGCCATTCCCGGATCCGCTTATAAGTAAGTGACCACCGGATTAACCGATGCAATGCGTCCAGCACATCCTAATTAACCCTCGCGTCTAGATTTTACCACTGAATTCTTATGTGGCATCTTGAACTGCAAGCAGCGACCACTCCGCCATACACGGATGCCCGAGCTCTTGTTGTTTGTAACCCGAGTATCTGAGCGATCGAAGATTAGTATCTTCACTGGAATCATAGCATTGATCTATTTATATCGATTGAAGGCCCGACTCCCAGCAAAGGCTCAAGGGGAGTATGGCACTTCGCACCGGATATTTCTAGCTAGCATATTGGTTGCCTCAAAGTACCTCTACGGCCCCGAGGGATTGGGGATTAGGAGCATCTCTGAGGCTTCAGGCGTATTCAATCCAGCCGAGGTTAGCAGAATGGAGAAGGAGTTCCTCAAGCTGCTTGACTATCGAGTCTGGGTGAATGATGAGGAGATCCGATTATTCCTTGAAGAGCACAAATCAGAACTGTATTTTATTTGAACCAGATATTCATGAGCGTGGATTGATATCTAACACTGAGCCTTTCTTCGCTATATGTGCAATCTTGATACCCCGCTATACCACGAGTTTGTTAATATTTTCTTTTAATACCGCTTGTTGGGATCCGACGTATAATGTGTGCTCTCCTGTGAATCAGCTCCAACACTTCAATACAAATGGTGGACGATTCGTAGAAACGACAATCAGTATACAGGGTTCCCGCATTTGTACGATAAATTTGGAGCAGGACATTCCACCCGGAGAACTGGTTAAACCCTTACCGGCTTCCATCCAGGCCACTTCAAGAACGTTCGCTTTGGTGGCGGGTGGAACCTACATTTCCTGCATCACACTCTGGTGATTCCCAACTGGATCCTCCCACTATTGGCTCTTCTTTAATAGTTTCTCAAATTTCTGGCGCTATTTCGGATTGTATTATATTATGTCTGTTGCCAAATTTACTTCCAACAAGATTGTACATCTATCGAATGCGTAGTGTCTGTCTCCATTGCTCTGACGGGTCTCATCCATGCCTTGTAGACTACTACTCGGCAGACTGTGTCAACTGACCACTGCCCAGGTGAATTCGCCAGCGTGATCACGGGTGTGGTTGGGAAACCTATAAATTCGCCGTGATTTCGGTCACCTGACAGAACAATTCGATTGGCTACATGTGAATAGGTTTTCCATCCGCCATCCGGTTCGGAGTTTCAGCAACTTGGTGGCATATTCATGAAGGTGTTTTGTTTCCGATGTACCTCTACCTACTGAAAACCAAACGCTAGCTACATATCGGGATACCAGGTTTCAAATACGCTTCCAGTTCCGACGCAAGGCCGATACCATTGTTGGTGTACCATATCGCCAAGGGAGGCTGTGGATTCTACCAATAAAAGGAACAATCAAAATCGTCATCGTGATGAATTAATCAGATATGGCTGACACAAAAGATATAGAGCCTTCGGGTAAAGCGGTTGGTAGTATACAACTTCCATCACCTACCTGATGCCGAGGTCCTACTGCTTTCTTGATCTGGCTCGGATCCCAGATGGGCAATTCTGATCTATGATGCTGAAAAGGCCGATCATTCGTCCTCGATATTCTTCATATGTGTATATCATATATACGTATTTATATAAACAGGATGATGTGGGGATTACTGAAATAGCAATGATGGCAAAGTAATATATATGTTGCCAATTTAACGTGACTTTTTAACTTCAAAAGCATACCTAACTTTAAGCAGAATTCTCTTTCACCCTCGAATACTTCCCTATAGGTTCTGTGCTCCATTATTCAAACCTTACTACTGACAGTCCAACATGTTCTCGGGAAGGATCCCTACTCGACTTGTTCTATACATTCTGGTCACCAGCTTATCCTTAATCTCCCTATATGCCCTGTTGTCAAGAGATTCGTACGACAGTTTACCTTCTCAAGAACAACTAGAGGATCCTAGCAGAATCTTGCCACCCGTTTATCCGCCAGAGGGAGAACTAGAGGGAGAGGAGGAGGTTATTGATAATTATGTGCCGCAGGATGTGCCAGAACTTCCGGGCCACCCTCGTCCACCTGGCCTTTACGTTGCCGATACAAAAGTAATAATGGACCAGTGCAACCCTAAAAAGCATTCTACCGCCGAATGCCTAGAATTTCTGAATCTGTCAGCAGACAGATATCTTTTGGCCGCTTCGCCGGAGGTGCCTAGAAACAATGAGAACATATGCAGTCCTGAGGCACCACCAATGCTTTTCCATGTCTATTGGAAAGGGCCGTTTAGTGATAAGATTGCGTTGACAGTGAAATCGTTTCTTTACACGCAACCTTTGGGATGCTCTAAGCTAATTATTTGGCTTCACAACTGGGGGACTGCTGAACAATTACTGGAAAACGAATTTTCAGGGCCACTCCTCAAATATCCCTCAACTTTGATCGAATTCAGACGTTGGAATATAGACACCATTATATCGGCCAGCCCAGATTTCGCCAACATCAAAGTCAAGGATATACGCACAGTCAGTTATAGTGATATGGTGCGATTCTTGGTTCTGCATATCCATGGTGGGATGTATCTTGACGCAGATGTGCTCCTCCTTCGTGATATGCGCCCGTTATACCATACTCCTGTTGACTTTGCTTATAAATGGAGCTACACGAGAAACTATAACACTGCAGTGCTCCGCATGCATGCCAACTCTACCACTAGCAAGTATCTGGTGCAAAAAGCAATCAAGAACAATATGGGATTCCATCCACGGAATATCAAGACTTATCTTGAGGATTGGGCAAAAGAGCACCCGAAGATCCATGGTGCCTACAAGGAAGCCCCTAATGTATTGATGCTTCCATCAGCCATCTTCGATCCATTGTGGCTGCGAGTGGATAAATACGAATCGGGAAAGACGATCAATCCCAACCTTGCTGAATTCGAGGATGTTTTTCGAATGGACCGGATCGATGGTGAGTTCGATGGATACAAGGACTTCGCACACACACGCGCGTTTGAAAACTTCTTCCCTGGAGCGTTTGCCTATCATTGGCACAACAACTGGAACACTCCTATTCTTCCGGGCTCATGGTTTGGCGTGATGAAGCAGGAGTTCGATAGCTTTTTGAACGGAAAAAGCGCGAACTATTACGGGGAGAGGTTCATAGAGTATCTTTAAATTCCGGAGCGATGTGGATCCCAGATATTATGATCCCATTCTTATAAATATTGGTTTATAGATTTCGTTCAGACTTGTCAATCTACCCATTGGCCCGCACCAAATGATTATTCCACAAGCTGTTACCGGAAACAGCACAAATATCTGCAAGAGACAAGACCTCATTTGGTTCTGGAAAGTCAAAAAATAACCCAACCAGATCATCGCTGCAATTGGTTGGTTTGAAACCATTTCATCGGGATTTCGGGTGCATGGTGCTCTTATGCTGTTCACAATACACCAACCAAAGAGCCTCTGGTAGTTACATAACGGAATCTCAATAAACTGGCTGCATAGTAATCTTAGCGTCAGGGCTGTCCGTGGTGAGAATACGGGTCCAGGTGGGCGGTTAGCGGTAATGGGACGGCTTTGTTCTATTGATATTGCTCGCCAGGTGATGCACCAGCGCGCTGTAAAAGACCGTTTATTTTTGTGCATGGGGAAGAGAAAGGGTATAACTGTTTTGTGCAGCTAGTGCGCCAAAGGGATGTAAGATTAGTAAAGCTCCGCAATATGGAATCCATTGGACGACTATTTTGCAATGCATACATGTGCTCTACTGGGTGCCTCTGTGAATTTTCAGCAACATCTATAAATTGGGATCAAGGATATGAAAACGTAAGATTCAACGGTAATATGTATGGACGCCCATCAGTGTGGGATGGAGATTGAAATCGTGTAAATTACAACAAGGCTCAATGGTAGCCACATGGCAGCGGTTGTGTATAATTGGTGGTCCATCGGACATCTATTCTAGATTGTTGGCGACTTGCTGCCTCAGATCCATCTTACGACCTGCAACGATAGGGTTGGTACATCCAATGATGTTCCAAAGAGAGCCCAGATGGAGCTACTGCTGATCCATGGTATCAGCACACCATAGATCCCAAAAGTCCGCCCAAAGGCCCATATTGGAGCCTCTGGTGATTAGTCTGATGTAGTCCAGGCGTGATGCGGTCGTAGATCTATGATAGCGCTGGTACCTATCACGGCTCGATTATGGAAGGGAAAGATGTGAAATCCATCATCTGCAGCTTCCAGGATTATGTAGGAGAGTTCACCCGAACATGGGTCGGAAACCACATTAGTATCTAGAATTTCCATTTTTGGTGTGCCGCAATTCCACTCTTATTTTCAAGGGCGTTGACTTATCTATGATGAGTGTAGCAGCGCTCATCGCTCTTTGTAGAATGGTGCAACCGGGTGGATGTGTTTGTTCTGACTGGAATTCCAAATGTGTAGATCAAGCCTGGAAAGCATCAGTTTTTATTGAATATGCAACAATCTAGTATCTCCACAAGGTGGCCTATGGTGTACGGCTAGGGATGTCAGATCAGTAGTGGACCAACTGCTGTACTACATATCCAAAAAGATTATCAACTCTCATCTTCAAATACACGTTGATCAGGATCTGGACGCTCTTGGTATGAATCGGCTTCTCAAAGGAGCTCCCTGATTATCGCATCGCAAGATGGCATGATTCTTGATACTACCAATTCCAGTGCTGCCCGTGGTTGCATTGGATGAAGAGCAATGGCATGGTAGTTGCACTCCCAAGGTCTACTTGGATTTAGCCAATTATCGGGTAGATGTCAACTGTGTAGAGTGATTTTGACGTCTGCAACTGTGGTGCATATGGATTTTCAGATTCGGGCTCTGACTGAGGCGCCTGGAGAACCCGACTCTCGCATTGCTGCAGATAGGCGTGGCGCAAGTTGATATAGTACTCCAGCTGCTTCAGCCAATGCAGATACTCCCCTTGGGAGACGTAGAGCGAGTAATCGGTCCCTTTCAGCATCTCGATCTCGAGAAGCTTTAGCTGAGCCGTGGAAATGTTGCTTTGCTTAGACCAGTATTGGGTGGTCAATATTTGATCTTCTAGGAATTTGTTCGCAAGAAGTAGGGCTATTGTGAAGATATGGTACTCAGACCCCGGCCGAGGCTGGTGGTAGTTTCGTTGATGCTTCAACCGAGAAATATACTTCAGAGCTAATATAACTACAGAAGCCGAGACTCTGGTAGAGTGAATGATGTGCCGACAATAATTTCGAAATTGGTTTCCATTCCAACTGCTCAACGGGTAGATGTCCGAATGCCACAAGAAGGTAGTAATATCCGCGGCAAAATCAGTGAATTGGGCGGTTGCTTGGTCTGCTTTTCGAGCGCAAGAGTAACGCTGCGGGCTTAAGCGACCAGGAAGATGCATGGCAAATATAATTTCAATATATACAAAATATATGGCAAGTCTAGTGAGCGATCTGAATGTACAGTTCGCCGCTACAATCTTTGAACGAACGCAAAGTAGAGAATGTGTAAGTAGTAGGTACGGTTGGCGTTGACCAGAAGTAGACTTTTATAGTTGTCAGCGAAGTCACGCACCATGCGGGATATAAAGATAATCTAAATGGCTTCCCTTGTCTTTTTCGATCTCCATAAATCTTGCTCGAATATATCCAAGCACCACCCCACACATCGCTCTAGCCTGCAGTAAGTTGACTGATTATAGTTAGGATTATCGATTTGGATAATCTGAATACAAATTTGCTTTGCACGTGTGGGCTCTTTGACAGCATAATCCAGATGGCTGGACCTCGGTGATGTATTAAAGGTAATGAAAAGGGTGCTCAGTTACACTAAGCGTGCCAATCGCACGAGAGTTTGATCGAATACTTGAAGGAAATCAAAGGATGGAATACCATTGTTAATATATAAAAGCCTCCCTGCTATTTCGGAAAATTTTTCAATAAATACTACAGCTACCGGATCACTTGGTCTGGATGCTAAGAAATGGGCGCCATTGGGCGAAGCCTTCCATTTGGTAAAGGAATGGTAACATCAAGCTAAATTAGTATTGGATTCCAGGTAAGTGCTCGGAACAAATTCGATGCTTGTATACGTGATCGCAAATGATGAGTACTTGGATTCGGTGGTGATATTGCTTACTAGGGTCTGGGTTTATAGAGTGAAATCTCAACAGATGATTCAGCTCCTTAGACAATCGTAGATTCGAAACACAGGAAGACTTATGATAATGAAGCCTAGGCTTATATGAATCCTACATGGATTCATCAAAATCTTAGATATACATGCCGTGATATTGATTTCATTCGACTAGATTGCTGGATGAATTGTAAAATAAGGAACGTTTTTAACTCAGGCGTAATAAATTAGTTGACCTGCTGACCGATCTCAGAGTGTCAATTAATCGTCTAGATCGTATCACTCATAACGATTCGATGACTTTAGAAACCGCTATATAGATAACATGATAAAAGTGGGATCAACATTGCTCTGAGGCCAGATAACATTATCTCGCTTATGCTTCAATAACTCATCAAGTGCGCATTCTCGAGACTAATGTCAGAATATCAGACCACTTATGGCAATTGATGAGAATCCAAATTACTTGTTTCAAGAGTGTTGGGGATATTGGAAGTGATTAGGAGAACAAGTAGATGATGTGGTTCACTTAGAGATTTATTGAATGTAAAAGTGGTATTTATACTTTTACATAGTCTTGGTGGAGCGGATATGCATAATGAGTTTAGGATGGTCCGAAGGGTATGTGTGTAAAGCTTGGGGCCCTTGGTCCACCCTGAGATTTCTCATGTCCTGGTTACCAGATATTTTGGTGAGAATATTACAAGCTAGTCCCAACAAAAATTCAGGCAATATATTGCAAGTATCATCAGCTATGATTTAGGTGGCCAAGTCAATGAATACATGGATATAACTACAAAGTCTACAATGCTCCCAACTGACTAAAACTAATTATGACTAGGTCTAATTGTGGCTTAAAATAATAATATTTGACTGAGGCTAATAGCTTTCTGAAAATATCACCTACTGTATCATGAGTGGTTCAGTAAGAGTATTTGACCAAGTGATCTTAACAAGACTTACAACAGTTCTCTCTATTACAACCAAGTTCTCCAAAACTCTAATTGTAGGATGTTGTTGTAAAATAACTGCAAATGAGACCCAAAAAGATTTATTCTCTGAAAAGAACCAGAGTAAGGAGGATGCTGTCCATCAGCACAAGATCACTCTTTTTCCTGCATGGCTTTTGGGCAATTAACTACACAGAGTAATATATTTCTGAAAACAAATCTAGAAAGCTATAAAGATAGGAAGAGACAAAAGCAGAAGTAACACTCAAATGAAAATTAGTGTGCAAAGAGGTCTACTGACTAGTGCCAGCCAGATATTCTGTTATATTACCAGAATTGCATTGATCATGCTCAGCAGTTGGGAATATTCCTAGCTTATTCTTAAAGTGTGTAAGAATTTTTATGGCTTATTCTGAAAAATGATGTGATATCCAAAGCAATTATAGCAAGAAAGTAAATTGTTTATTGAGTTACATTAATGCCTAGATCTTTGAGCATACATGAGCCCATCTGCAATGTATCTGAAGCCTTGTGAACAGGCAGGCTTAAAAACTTGTAAACATCACAGTACAAAAGTGCAAAATATCAACACTGACTATTTCAGTTAATGCATAAATCAGCAATCTTAGTGTATCAAAACTTGCAGATAGATCAATGCTGCAGAAGCAGTCCTTCATAGCCTATGCCATTCTATGGGAGAATGTACTTAGCATAGAAGTGATATAGCATCATATTCAACCCTCATTCTCCAAGAACATGGACTGTCAACAGTCACTTGATTAGCTTTAAGGTGCTCTATAAAGCATCTAGGTCCTAGGAAGGTGATAAAATATATTGATCAGAGAATAAGAGAATGAGGATGTGATAAGATTGCATCATCTTGCAGATCTGTCCATTTACAAAGCCATTGAGAAATAGTCCCATTTACATGTACTTCATAGAGCACTTTTAAGCTTAAGCATTTGTTGATGTATTCCAAATCATTCTGAAGATACTGGAAAAATATATAAAACCACATACTTGACCCACAACTTTCATCATGCTGTGTCCATTACTTGGTCTTACAGGAAAGCAGTTATCCCAAAATCTGTTGTCAAATAATGTACAACTACTTCTAAGCTCCAAATAAGTCAGTATGTAATATTAGTGCACCTATAATAGTAAGGGCTTTGAATGTTAGCATTGCTTTGATAGGTTGATTTGCTCTTGTATTCCCTAAGAAAAATCTGGAAGTTGGGATTCATTGGATTTTTAGCTGATATGATGATGATATTCTGCTAGTATTCAGCTGGTGTTTCTGCTCCAAATTTTCAGTTTCAATTTCTGGTGAAAGAAATGAGCAGCTGATGACCAAGTTTGGTATGAATGTTAGTTGGCCTAGTCTCCCCCTGGAGATGATATCTGTTTGTCTGCTGTGAGGTTAGTACCTGAGATACTGAAAGTTGTCACTTTTGAGAGAGCTGGAATTCAGCAGATATTATGATGATATTCTGCAGGCCATTTCCAATTTGTTTTCTTAGGGATTGTAAGTTTAGTAGTTGCTTATGCAGATAGTTGGTGGAAATTAAAAAAAGGACCAGTTAAGCACCACCCATTATTGAACAGCCTTGCAGGTGCCAGTTACAGAACTGAACCACCTAGCATTTATTAGATAGATATAAGGATGGCTGTTTATATCATCAACATACTGAATTACATGCCCTGTTCACAGTAATCAGAAATGCATCGGGTCCCAAGTTATAACATTCACTACTTTCACATTGATAATGTTCATGTTTCCATCATAGTCCCTGTGGTAAACACCAAACGGTAGAAAAGACTTGTGCATTTGAGTAACAGTGCTTTCAACGATAATCCACTCCTCTGTATTCACAAATACATAACGAGGAACCGTTGATGGGGGCAGTGAAGCATGTGACATTGCTATTTAGGCGATAATCATAGGCTTTAGTCAAAACTATTATCTGTACTAAACAACTCGAATAATGTAAATGAATTTTTTGTTAATTCTCTCTATTTCATTGTAAGAAAAGTTGGATAGAGTGACATGTGTGTTACTCCATACACAATGAAGAATGCAACATCCGTTTCCGCTGGCTTGACTCTTGCCACTACCGTCCTGACCTTACCGTTCAAAAATTTTCCGTAGTGCTGTCAGGAGACTCGATATACTGCTCTTCAATGCTTTTTCAACATCACACTGGTGTTATGTTCAGGTGTTCGGGTGGAACTATACTTAATTATTCATACCCTGACGACCAAGTGTGTGTGATACTCACTGTTTGGCCATCTATTGCTGCAGCATGTACCGAACGATCTTCCTTCGCCACTGAATATTGATAATTAACATATTGCTATACGGCATATTCCAATATTCACAGCCAACCTTTCTATATGTATATCTATCATTTGCTATAATGAGGGAATATCCCGTCATTATACAAGAAAATCAATTTTTGCTAAAGATATTGGCATTGTGTAATGTACACAATAAAGTACCCTGTTGCGATCCTCATCTTGGATACCTTTACTAGAGAAACGGTATGGCTATTATGACTTGTCAACTAGAGCGTTCGTATATTCCGTATTATCTTCCCTTACCCCTGCCGGACTCAGATATATATTCGGCAGGCATGCTATGAGTGAGCCAACGATTAGTGGCCATTAAAGTAAACAATGCTTACCTTCCTACCTTACTAGTCTTGGCTATGATCCAATGATTTCGGTTATATTACTGAAGCTTTGGTCACTTGTTACCATCCTTGCATCAGCCTCCCTAAATCTCGCCGATTCTACTTTGTGCCAAGCCTGGGGTTATATTGGTACTGATATTTCACTATAAATGCCCGAATATTGGTAGCAAACTAGTTGCTACAGACAATAGTTAAATTCATTTTCTCAATGGTACATAGGTGTTACCAAAGAGTTAACATGAAAGTTGACCAACCAGATTAGGCAGCATTAATCTCCATTTATAGAAATTCAACTAGGATATTATGATATCCGCTTTGCCATACTGAGCCAGATAATTCGGGAAGTGTAAAGCGATGATATCCATATTTATCCTTTAGTTTTCAAGATTCTCACTGCTAAGTTGTCTCTGCCACAGACGGCACTATACTCCATAGAAATACTCAAAATTTCGGGATTTTAGCCTAATAAGTACTACATACACCAATTGGCTGCTCTTTTTCATTTCCTTATTTAACTAACATTGCATTAATCATCGTCTCCAAGAGTGAACTGTTGTCTCAGGTGGTTGAACGATATATCATCAATATATTTTCGATTATAGGCGTACGGTGCCATCGGATGACCGTTCTTGAAATAGTATGAATGAGAGCACTGAGCCAGTGAGGAAAGAAATGGTTTCTTGGCAATGGGGATGAAAACATATAAATATCCCACGAAGACGATCGTATCTGACACCATACAACAGACAATGAAATTCACAATAAGCATTTCCGCTGGCTTGATTCTTGCCACTACCGTCCTGGCCTTACCATTCGAAAACTTTCCACAGTACTGTAAGGAGAACCTAGATACCACGCTTCACTGCCTCTATGAGGGTCACTCTGGGGCAATGATCAGGTGCTCGGGTGGAAAGGTGCTTGACTACTCATGCCCTGGCGACCAAGTATGTGTGATGTCCACTAGTGGCTCATTAACCACCGCAGCGTGCACTGAAAGATCCCCGGCACCGGTGAGTGCCAGTGATTAACCCATTGCTTTGTCGAATATTTCAATGGTCAGCGATGATCGAAAATTGTACATATATTACTTATAACCGCTATTGGCCTGAGTTAGAATATTCCCCCTTCATTGCTAATGATACAGACGACTCATGAGCATATGTACAATAAATACCATATTAACTCTGATATATATTTGCCATAGAAATGCTGCGGTTATGTGACCCATTATCTAGAATATGCGGATATCTCGTTTTAAATTTTTTACGCCTATTCAATGTACTCAACGGTCATATATTCACGCACCCCACAACAATATGGGTAAAGCTCAACAAGCAACGAAGTTTGTAACACAACTTTCCTCCACTCCGACCTCAAAAACATGTCAGCACCTACAATTCTGGAGATTATCGCCACTAATAATCCGCGGCAGCATCTTCGCTTTCTATTCATGTGCATATTGTAATGAACTGCCTGGTAAGGAGTGAAATAATGAATTTAACCCCATTTTGGTGACTATGAATATCTAAAATCCGCTTTGCCATTCTGGGTCATAAATTTTGAGCAATATTCACCCCTATTTCTGCTAAGGAAAGGTCATTCGCTTCTAAAGATTTTCCCAGAAGAGGCATCATCAGTTACTTTTGACAGAGAGTGCATACCGCAGAGCCGAGATGGGGAATATGTTGCTTTTTTCGAATCTCACCGCTGGAAATGCCGCTTCTTCTGATAAATTCAATCCCTTTTCCAATTAGTATCTCCACCTGGCGAAGTCGGCCTGAATATCTTGATTACCACACAAACCAACCAGCCTGAAAAGATCAAAACCGCGTGGATCGAATTTAATCGGTGGTGATCTCGATATGGTATGGAAGACGTGTGAGGATCATGGTTGTACATTTATGGTTTACCGGAATTTGGCTCCGAGTGAATCTAATCCACTATGGTCGAGATACCATTATTAATATCGACTTACTTCCCGAAACGAGTTGATGATGCCAATTTTGGTGGACGTGTTCGCGTATGCTGCCACCACACGTCAAATCGGTATTTCTACCGGGTAGCATAGACGTGCTCCAGATTTGCCAAGATTGGAAGCTACTGCCGGTCGAGAGCATTGGCCCACCAGTGAAGTAATGTGAATTAAGGTATAAATACCAAGGAGTACTTCATGCAAAACTCAAAAAGCTATCAGTAGCATATCGATCACCCTACAATGAAGTTTACAACATCCGTTTCCGCTGGCTTGATTCTTGCCACTACCATCCTGGCCTTACCATTCGAAAACTTTCCACAGTACTGTAAGGAGAACCTAGATACCACGCTTCACTGCCTCTATGAAGGTCACTCTGGCGTGATGTTCAGGTGTTCAGGCGGAAGGGTGCTTGACTACTCATGCCCTGACGACCAAGTATGTGTGATGTTTACTGTTGGGTCATCCACTACCGCATCATGTGCTGAAAGATCCCCAGCACCAGCGAACGCCGACCTTTAGCTCATCACCAGCAAGAGTTCCCCAATAGCCAATCATTGTAAATACCCCTATAATATCCTGAATTTGTAGCCACTACTCCATTTTTGGGGGAAATATACTGGTCGTCGTTGATAATACAGATGTAACAGCCATACACAATAAATGAGTATTAACCAATCGCTTTTTGAGAATCTGACTTGAGTGAAATACCTGTCCAGGTGCGGCCGTAGAAGTTAAAAAACCATGAATAAGTTCGAGCAATACACGCATTCTTTGTATCATAACCTGATCCAATAGAAATTCAATTATACAGTGATCACAGATATACAAATTTATGTTACGCCAGTGGGTGGTAAAGAATCTGAATCACTTACAATTTGCGTTAGGGGATGATAATCACCAAAGGGTGAAATCTTTATTTAAATCATAAATGTAGCAGCCAAATTGGAATATGGATATCTGGAATGCAGAAAGCCTACAAGATAAACCTGGACTTTACTGTTTCCCAAATATCTTCAATATCAAAGTCTAGAGGAGAATGTGGCAAGACCGCTTGCTCACTGTAGTATTTCTTGAGGAAGTTTGTGACTTGAAGTGAAGGAGAGTTTTTCAACAAGCTGGTAAATCTTTGAGGAGTTCCTTTTCCAGAGAGAATGGCACAAAGAGTGGACTGTCAGAATGATGTCTGAATATGTGCTCTGAGAGCTCCCAATCCAGCATATTCTTGACTTCTTCTGTAAAATCTTCAACAATATCCTTGTCAAGAATAACTTCCAAGAGATCCCTGGCAAGGCACTGAATGGTGATAATTTTAGGCATATGAATGCCTAGGTCCTTGAGGTAGTTTCATTGCTCTGATATTGGGAGGTAACCAGCATTTCTGAAGCAGCAAAGAGCCCAGTTGGCAGTGGGAGGGGTATTAGGGCTGACTGGGAATCTTCTTCTTAGGGGGAGGGAAAGTCACCAAGGTAGGTGAAATCTTTATTTGATTTCAGACAAGTCTAACTACAAATAAAGAAGCCAGCTGGGAATAGAAAATTCCCAAAGTAAACACTAAGTTGAATATGAATAAATCTAAGCTAAAGTTAAGGCAGTATCCCAGAGTACACTGG